>MU161396.1:0-35352 GCA_015888305.1 Antheraea pernyi | reverse complement strand
ATACCTTCCTTCGCGAAGAGGCCTATGATGCTGCAGTGCATCCTGTACAAGCTTTTTTATCATAATGAATATTGTTTACGTACTAAAACCAATAAGAATATTATCTTAATTTTATATTTGCCAATCATTATCTAATTATACATGGGCTTAATCATGAATTTTCAAATTTAAGAATACATTTATAATATTAAGGTTGTTCTGGAAGGATTTGGTACTCAATATTTTAATTCTATAATCAGATAATTTTATTGATTACACTAAATATGAAATTCATTAAATATTCACTAAAAATTAAATATTATCTTCCTTATTTAATGAGTAGTATATTATATGTAGCTTTTTAAATTTTAAGACAATAACGCAAAAACTACGATGGACACAAAATAAAGAAATATGTATCTTGTCTTTCAATCGACCCTTATTATAAAATAAACTAGCTGTAAAACTATAGTCAATAATGGAAAATAATACACTCTAAATTTACAGAATTGGTAAGTTGTATGTACAGTTTGAGGATAAATTAAATAAAGCACTATACCTGACAGTTATAAGTGTTCCGTCAGGGGCAGTGTAAGAGTAGGATCCACGCTGTACATGGATTTCATTACTTTCATCACTGCTGTCTTCGCCACCCTCATTACTACTTGCTGAGCGACCGGCTGGTTTTGGCGGTAATTCTTTATCATATGCAGTCTCTTCGCGTTTTATGCCATTGCCAGTTTCGTAACTAAAATAATAACATTATTTTAATTGTTATAAATTTAGACGTATTAAAAATAATAATGTATCAATTATGCTCACACACTTAAATTTTTCATCACATAACAAAATAAATAATTGCAGTTACAGATTATTGAGATAATTTATTATAAGATCATTATTTTTTATGTAATTACCTAAATCGATATGTTCCATTAGGATCGTATTCCTCTGATTGCGAAACAATTGGGATGACTGTAGGCTGTTGATATTCTAAAGGGACCACGTTAACAGGGGGTGCGGCGAAAACGTAAATCACTGTACAAAATAAAAACAATAATTGATAAAACATCTTTACTCTATACACTCCAGAATTTTACTGAGTTATGTTACTCCAGACTTCATCACAACATATATGAAGTCTTATCTATTTACACTATCCTCCCCCCGCCTTCCGGTGGAGCATGCCTTAACGGACGCTAAATACTTCAACCTTAGCGCTTGACTGATGTGTTCTTCGGAAAATTGCACAATAGTTGAGGTGTCAACAATGAGACATGATCGGCGACGATCCGTTGCGATTAGGCCGTAGGCACTCTAAACAAGGTCTGATTGCTGAAATCTTTGGTGCTTAGATTTTCAGTGATGCGTAGAATTATAAATATTTGACAGTGCACTGTATATCTGATAGGGAATGTTGAAAAAGATTGTTTAATAAGTAAACATGAGATGACATATACATAATTACAATAACGCGTAAAATAAGATTTCTATTAGGAACGTTTAACGATTGAACAGATATTTATATATTAATACGTGAAGCCTAATTTTTGTATCCCTTTTTAACGGAATTGGGCGAACGGATGAACGTGAAACTTGGCATAGTTATAGTTTATATGGAGGAGAAGTGCAGAAAGCTATTTATTTTATATAAAATGCATTAGAAGTACATTAAATTAATTAAAAAATGCATTACTTACACTACTGCTTCAATTTTACACAACATATACACACACGTAAATAAAAAAGACATTATGACATCTGTCAATAAAGGACTTCAAAAAAGGTTGTGAAGGAGGTTGCTATGCTCGACTGTATGTATTATTTTACTCTTACGTTCCAATTACCTTTTTTCATTCTACATTCAACAATGATATTATAACATAATACCCTTTGACAAAAGAACCCTAATAAAATTCAAACTTTAAAAATCAATGAACTATGGTCGAATGTCGACCACTGGACGCCTAGTAAAATTAAATGTATATAAAGTTTTCATATCGAAAATACGTAAAAAACGTTGAATTTTATGTAGGTATGCGTATTTCATAGTGGGTTTAAGTGTTACTCCTGTTCCTATAAAACTAAACTAGGATGACCAGAATGAGATATAGAACAAAAGAAGATTTTTTTCGACATACCTATCACATGCAATCGATATATGTGTTGTTAGGTTTCAAAATGAGCTGAATCCAATTGTAATCGTTCATATAACAATTTCAGATTTCCAGTTTTTATACATCGAGAGCGAAGTTCAAATTTTGCCGTTTATAAGGTTTTTAGTTTTTTTAATGATCTTCATATTTTACAGGTACTAAATCAGAAGATCTTGAAAAATAACGTTAAGTATTAGAAACGGGTAAAATTGGATTTAACTCGTTTTGAAATATAACATACGTTACGTATATCACTTAAAAAAGGTTTTCTATTCCATATACATTAATCGTAGTCTCATTGTTATACAAGATTATTATTTTTAAAATACGAGATTATTTTTGAATGTGTACCTATTCGTTATATATAACCTGGTTAAGTTTTAAATTTGCCGCCATATAGTCAAAGATTAAAATTTTTCAGTGCAACGTTCGATGGCATCGCTACTGAGCCATTTTCAGTGTAATGATTTATCTAGTTAATTCAAGATTGAATAGGAAGCTAATACAGAAGATACACCTTAACCTAAATTTCAATGAAAATTTAAAAGTTTTACAAAAATGATTAAATATTATCACTTATTCATATATTTATAAAATAAATCATCACTTAGCTTTCTAGAAATAGCAATACATATATGTATATTCACTGTATACTTTATTATTCAGGCTTTTAGAAAAGTATTTAGATGTATTTACTTAGAAGTATGTGTAATATGTTTATTTTCTTTTATTTATTTTAATTTTTCCAATTAATCATATAAAATTCTGCTTCAAATCTCAAATTACTCTCAGATGTAATGTTTTTGTTTTTTTTTTCTGCCTCCATCATGTTAACGTATGACAGCTAACAATTATTACAATGTCGTAATGTATAGTATAATGTATATTTCAAATTTTGTTTGAGTTTGGGTATCGAATTAATTTTCTTAATGTATAATATTAAGTAAACTCAGTGAATTTCTTAATTTCATTTTGTAACCCTAACTGTTTGCTCATTGTCAGACTAAGCATGCAGTCTACACCTCTAATTACGATGACACTTACCGTTACAAATTGTGTGTGCCTTATTTTAATAATGATCAGTGTACACTGTGTTGGTGTTCAATAAATAAATAATAAGTACATATTTGTAGTTTATTTTACGTTATGATAATAAAATGAAACTGTGCATACGATAAAATTGAATTGCAAAACAATTTTTGCCCAACTGTGTTAATGATTACAAGCGAATATAATACGGAAGGATTAACTATTGATGTCATATTTATTATCGGAGTCATTCTTATTCCCCTAATATACATACTTATTACACGATATATACTTATTGTTAGATACATTCTGGTCAAACTAGTGATTTGGTTACGATTATATAATTGTTTTAGCTAAATTTAAGTTCTTGAGTCATCTACATTACGACTTCAAACGCGTCAGCTGTGTGTTGTAGTTATATTTTTAATAAATAAAATTATTCATTATCATGTATAGACAATTTATTTGTTCTATTTTACTTGCATTTAGTGTGTCTTTAAGTAAACAAGAGAATCAAAACGAACAAACTTTGGCGAGAAGACAGTATAATTTTAATCATCCACCTAGTTTTGAAAATTATGACCCCCTTTCGTTGTTGGAGGAAAGTGAAGAGTATGTGCAGTCTATAAAAAAGTTAAAAAATAGTATTATCACTACTAGATCGTTGAAAGATACAATACCAGAAGAAGAACCTATTGAGAGTGATTTACTTGAAAAGAGTGATGAAAAGATATTGGATAAAGATAAAGAAATTGACAAAATAGAACGAGAATCAAGATCAAGAGAGAATCAACAAATTCCTGTTGACATTATTCCTGGGTCAGATAAGTCACAAGGGAATGACATATTAGAAAGAAAGTCAAATAAAGCGACAAGCAAAAAACCTACTCGAAGGAATCAAGTGCAAAAAATCAGAAGTAGAACAAATGAAAGGAATGCACTCGTTAACCAAAATCTACAAACGCATATTATAACCAAAAATGCGACCAAAAACTCATTACCAACGGTATCGAGAGATGAAGATAATTCTAAAATAGTGAGTACTGAGGCACGATCATCTAAAAAGGGTCCAAAGAGATCACGTGAACGTAAACCAGTAGTTCCAATTGTAGAAAATGAAAATTTCGTATATTCTCACACAGGTGACTTTCACTACAGGTAATTTTTATTAATTTGTTATATAGTTTGTTTATTATTCAAAACATAAATGATATTATTGTTTAAAGCATTGCTGATGTTCGCAATTTGTTGTTACAGTTACGAAAGTGGAGACGGTACGAAAGCCTTTGAAAGAGGTGAACTGAAAACTTTTGAAGACAATACTGCCGGTGAAGCCGTTGTCGGCAGTTTCTCATATACAGTAAGTAACAAAAATTGCATATATACATCTAAATTAAAGTTTCACTGCGTTAATTTTATGCAACAAATTTACATTGCTTAAACAAATGTATAATTATTTATGGTAATTCATATATTTGCTAAAGAATTAGTATATATCAATTTAACTAGTGTTCGTTTTCGTTCAGTCGTGGGTTTGATTACAATGTATATAAGTAAACATAAAAATTATTCTATTTTTGCAATTGCGTTATCATGTTTGCTTGATGAGTTACATCTTCAGATAAATTGTAATCTTGTTTTCAGGATATGGACGGTAAAGATTTCAGTTTAAAATACACTGCAGATGAGAATGGATACCGGCCAGAGGGTGCCCACCTTCCTACGCCTCCGCCCATACCACCCGCAATAGCACGTGCACTTCTTTATTTATCAACGAAGAGTACTCCTCAACCTGCAACTAAAAGTTTTTTTTGAAAAACTAATCAGTTACTATGAGATAACTATTTAAAAAATTACAATTTTTACCTGTGTATATTTAAGAAATTTGTTTAATATAATCGCTTTTTATAAGTAGGTATTTTTCTTAATATAATTAACAAATTGGATCTAGTCTTTCGAAAATGGAATATAAAATTATATACAAATGTTTGAGCAGGCTAGTTTCGCTTGATTTTTTTTAAACCTGTCCAGGAAAAATCGAAATATAAAAACATTATTAGTTATAAATATATATTACATACATAAATTGCTCGTTTAAATTCATTAAATGTAATGAGGTGTTTGTTGGTTGTTAAAGGCAATATTATTTATTTGGTAGCTAATTTTATGTATATTTAGTATTTTTATTAATTAATGGTTCTAATGCATTATAAACATAAATTTAATAAAGTCGTTTGGTTATTAAATCAGGCTAGGTATAAAATATAAGCAACAACATGTTTTTAATATTAAATTACCTACCGCACCTCAATAAACGAAAAAGTTTTTTAAAATCAACAATTCCAAAATAAAAAACAAAGTATTAAAAATATAATATTGAATACAGGTTCCAAGTTCTCTAAGGTCACCTAAAGTTCAATATAAACATAAACAACATTTTTTTAACGTATACCCTTAATTCTTACGAAAAAAAACTTTGATTATTGGTTTCAAAGAAGTTGTAAAAATATTTTTTATAGTTTCTGTGTTTGATAACAAGTTTGTAAATTAAAAACAAAGCTTTAAATATTATTGTTTTTTTATTGCTGTGTGATGAACCTTTACAATGTCAATTTTTTATTTTTTTTTATAAAATAGCAAACAGAATTGCAGTCCTTAATAAGTATTTACGTACGTAAATATCCACGTATAGCAAAATTAAAAAAGAATACAGTCTATGGCAATTTACAATAGGTTGCTAGCCTGAGTACTGAGGTTGAACACTTTTCATTTTCTCTGTGCTTTCCACTAGCCTTTTCAGATCGGTACACAGAATTTTCGTTTTACAACATAAATATATAGGCCGCGATCGTTTCACAAACTAGCACAGGTTTTAGCGGACTAATTATTTTATACTTTATTCCTTTAATGCTTGCAATATTAAAGTTTAAATAAAATATGAAATCATGTAGTCATAAACGATATTTAAATCAACGTCCCGAAATAGTCATTAAGATATTAACATAAAAATTATAATAACAAGAAAAAGAAAAACTTATGTTTTTTTTTAATATTCACGAAGTCTGATAATGTTTATAACTATCGCAGTTTAGTTATCAATAAATCTATTTTGTTAATATGCAGAGTTAGAAACAACAACAATTGTTTTTCTTGTTCTAAACATTGTTAATTTGTTAAAATTCATTCATTGCGATAGCCATACCCTACAGAATCTCATTAATTCAATTAATTTAAATCCTTCCGTAATAGAAAACTTCCTTCCTTATATCCTTATCAATGGTATTCCTTTGAACACATTTTATTAGAGAAAAATGTTAGGTCGTAACAAAGAAACAACGATATGTGGAAACCTAAATGTGGTGATGTCCATCTTTTAAATTCTTTATACGAAAACATTAGACCCCAATGTTATTTGATTTAACGTAATGATTTGGGCAAATATAATAAAATGATGTATAAAGTAAGTGCATAAAACTCAGAAATGCAGACTCCAATAAGGGTAAAAATGTCAAAATGAGATTAGTTGGTAAACTCAGTAACACTAGAAAATACCGATACAACTCGCTGTCTAGTCCGGTGAAGCTGTTAAGACCTTGCTTGGTCAATAGCGTAGTCAGTTCGAAAAAAAAAACTCGCTGTCATTTCGTTGCTATATTTTTCTTCAACAAAATCTCATGCTTATTTTGAAATTGGAATCATAAGAGAAATTGAGTTTTCGGTCAGTAAGAGCGCTGGTGGCCCACCTCCTCTCCCCTCCTCCCTCCCTAAAAAACAGGCTGGCAACGCACTTGCCACTCCCCTGGTGATGCTAATGTCTATGGACGGCGGTGACCACTTAACATCAGGTAACCCGTCTGATCGTTTGCCTCCTATGACATAAAAAAAAAAAGTATATATTCTGAACCATACTATCATAAGTAGTGAGTATCCTCGTTTGTATAAATAAAAAAGAATGTAAACAATATAAAAGAAGTGACATAAGATTCAATAAAACTTTGCTATTAAAAGTAAACAATAAAAACATGACTTGGCCTACGCTTAAACAGCCTTTTAATTAACACCGATACTACTCCTAGTACGTACAATCATAGGAATGTCAATACGATCGTTAAACTCATACTGTTCGTGTATGTAAATTGGCTTAATTAATACTACAATATTTTTAACACATTTGGCCACGCACAATACAGAATTGTAAACATTCTTTGTCCCATTGTAAATATGGTTGTATATATTTATGTCATTAAATTATAGAAAAATGTTGCTTTTAAATTTCGAAGCCTTGCGATTTGTTTATATCATAGGAGGCAAATGAACATGTGGATCACCTGATGTTAAGTGATCACCGCCTTACATAGACACTAGCAACACCAGGGGAGTCAAAAGTGCGTTGCCAGACTGTGTTTGGTGGGAGGGGGAGAGAAGGTCTTCGGCGCTCTCACTGACCGAACGAAACGCAATAATGCAAGCACTGTTACTTCACGTCGGTTTTATGTGAGTCGGATGATACTAACCCGGGTGGGCCGACCCATTCATGCTAAAACCAGTAATAGCTTCAGCGTGGCTCTACCTCCTACATATTGTGGTAAAACCATACAATGGTTCTAGGGTTTTTCTAAGACCGCCTAACAAGTTAGCATTCTCAAGCTGAAATCTGTCACCTACCACCTAAGTGTTTACTATCTTAGGCTACATCGTGGTATAACATCAGGTGGGATTGTTCTCAAATGCTAAAATTTTTAAAGCATATAGAAAAATATACAGAATCATTTAATTATAATTTATATTAATTACGAATATGACAACAAGAAACTAATTACACATTAATTTTTCATTTTATTTTTGGCCTACCTATATATTGTATATAGGTATTAATATACCTATATATTTGGTATACCTATTTTCTACATTATTACTGCCATTATCGAATAAGTAATAACAAGTATCGTGTGATAATTACAATGTTCTAACAAAATGATGGCTCACTTGTTAGAACTTTCTAGGGAGTTTTTGCGGCATCTCAGAATCCATGCTCTATAGTATTAATATCCATCCATTTCACTTATGCACAATAACCGAACTATAAATGCCACAAATATTACAATAAATATACAATAGATATACAATACAATAGAATACAAAAGCCATTACATGACAAGCATGACAACTCCAAGTTTACATACGATACATATATATTCATTGTATTAAGTAAGAAGAAAGTATTTTGTGTAGACAAAATACACAAACTATTTTAATTTACATTAGACCTCATTCTTATACATATGTAATAAGACCGCGTGACCTTAATCACATCTCTCGTAAATGAAGATGAAGCTAACAATGAATCATGCTTACCCAACAAATGGCTGTTCGCTCTTCGCACTCGCTCCATTAATGACAATTGCTTCATTAATTGACGCGATTTCTTTTAATATTTTGGCACGTGACAGACATATTCAAACCACAAACCAAATGTTTTGTAGGTGATAGAGCCACGCTGAAGTTACTATTGGTTTCAGTATGAATGGGTCGGCTCGACCGAGGTAGTACCACCCTCTCATAGAAAACCGACGTGAAGTAACAATGTTTGCATTGTTGCGTTTCGTTCGATCAGTGAAAGCTCCAGTTACCCACCTACCCAACTAAATTCTATTCTATTAATTCTATCCAGGCTTTAAGATGTATATTTGTACATATATATTGTACGTAGTTGTATACATGTATTCTGGTAGCTACACTCAAGGAGACCATTCTTAGATTACGTCCTCATTTAACGTGTGAAAGTGTGGTCAACCTATTTAGTGAAAAAACTAACTATTATTAAATCCATTCCTATCTGAATCTATGTATATCTTTAAAATCTGTGTGTAGTACATAAATATAAATGTATGCCTAATAAAATTAGACCTACGTTGTGTGTATATCTTCTTGTTTTAAAGGTGAGTAGGTTGTATACATATTTAGTAGTGTTCTCATCAATGACCTTGCAACGTTCACTTTAAAGAAAAGATCGTAGGTTATCCGAAGGAATCTGCTATCGATTCTTTAGATAATATTTGATTTCTATATTATGACTATTATGGAATTTTAATTTTATTATAAACTAGCTGTGCCTACGACTTCGTCCGCGTAGAACCTTATGTAAAAACAATGATTAATCTGAATGTAATCTAATCTAATCTGAATGTATTAAGTCCATTTACTTATCTATTAGGTCTTCACCTATGAAATTGCCGTTTTGATTTGAATGAAACAAAGACAAAGTTATTCTCAAAGATATGTTTTATAATTTTCTTTGTGCGGTTTTATTGTGAACTCAGTACTTGAACAGTGATGCGTGTTCATACAAATAGAGAGACAAACATTTCTCAAAATAATTGAAACGTATTTTGTTACTTATTCCTAGACATCTGCAACAAATTTTTTTCATGATAAACGAAAAAGTACAGACAAGTTAGATTTGCACTATTATTATATGTATAGATTATATTTTGTTCTATTATAAGCTGTAATGTAATTAGGACAACTGCAATCTTGGGAAGATAAAATCAATCTGTATTTAGGATAGTGTTAAATATTTGTAAAATACTTTATTCGCTTTTGGCCCTGAGACGGCGCTTATGAACGTCAAAGCTACCACCGGTTCGGAAATATCCCAGTCATCGAGTCAATAATCGTATGATTATTCCAGCTGAATGTCAATAGGCAAAACTTAATTTTAGCTTCAATCATATATATTTTTTAATTCGTTACAAACGCTTTGTAGACTTGACTGAAAGACATGACAAATATTAATAAACTAATAGCATAACATGTGGAAATTATACAATTTTCTCTTTTGTTACTTCCAATGATGTTAACAACACATTTATCTAAACCAGTGGGCACAATTCGATGATAATTCGTTAATTTTTCACGTTACAATTTTAAGAAGAAAGACGAACTATTTGCAACTTTATTGATTAATAACAATAAAGCTCATCAATAACTGCTAAACAAAAAAAAAAGAATAGCAATGGATAAAGAAGGAATGATACACTTAGTTGTTTCGTTTCTGCCTATTTAAATATAGATAATCGTTTCAACATTAACCCTCACGTAACTTCGTTTAAACCTTATGGTATGTAATCTAAAATACCATTCGTTGCCATTTACATTACAGAATGAGTTTTTCTATAAAGAACGTTCGAGGCTTCTTGTAAAGCGAGGTCACGTCTCCACGACCACGTCACTTCTTAGAAGAATATAGACGTATTCAAGTTTGTGGAAATACTTAATTTAATTTATTATCTTATAACTTCATGTTATTTGACTGGTCTTGCTGACGTCATATTCGATTATAGTATTAACTAAACCATTGATACGAATGATAGGAAATGACATCAACATTTTAACACTTGTATGACAGTTAGCATGGGTAAATTCAATGCTAATGAAATATCTAAACTCGTCATTGTTTCAATGAAATACCTCGCCTTCAGGAAAAACAAACCACGGGAATTTTTCAATGCGTCTTTAGCACTTATTATGCGATTTATTCAGTTAAAAATAATAAATATTATAAACACTTTATGTAAGTTCAATCGTCTATCACAGTTCAGTCGTTGAAGGTACATTCATTTTTATATATAATTTTTTTATTGCTAAGTTTATACACGTAAAAATTTATACCGCTTTAAAAATTCTCTATGAGTTTTTTGAAAAGAGAATTTACATTGTAATATTTTTTTAAACTGCTTTCTGCAATTTTTTAAAACGGTATGGATTAATAAAATGTTATATTTATTATACAGGTACACGGGTAACATGCGTAGGTCATAGATTATCAAGTTATGTTGTAGTGTCTTCAGTTTCTAGACGGAGGTGGCGGAGCTGTTGCGAGGAAGTCGAGAGCCTTTTGTATAGCTGGTGGTATGGGAGGTGGTGTGGGTAGATGATCTCCCTGAAAACAAATTAAACATTATCTCGACGTTACGTTATAGCGCACTTTGTCCACACTAGTAGGAGTAGTTTAACATTTTTTTTATTGTAGGACGGCAAAATAACTGCTTTATGCCTGATGGTAAGCACAGTACAATCCAAAAACAATGGCGACCACCAAGTGAGTCACTATCCATCACCGGTTGCCGCTGTCATGCCGGCCTGCGAAAAGCTGGATACGCACAGGCTGATCCCGAAACGCGACCCGCAGAAGCGAATCACTATGACGGGCTTTATCGCCATGTACATTGTGGTTGCGACCCAGTCAGGCTGTAAAACCCTCCCACCCCGCTTTCACCATTGCCTCGTTCGTTACAGCAGGGTGCACCACGTGCAGGTGAGGTTGGATTGGGTGTCTCAAGTCTTATGATGTTATTCGACACCCCTTACACCCTAAAAGTGGTTCTCAAGTGTAGCTACTGGAACTCACAAACAAGTGTTTGGCGACAGATTTTCAATTTGAGAATGTTAGCTATCCGGGAGAACATAGAAAAACCCCACTACTTACTTACACTACTATAAAATGATTTTTAATTACGTTTGTCAAACTAAAGGTGGTAAAAGGGAGTATTGATAAGAAATAGATTTAATCGAATATTAATTACTTAAGAAAAGTACTCTCATTCACGTAGAGAGGGAGTTAAATAATTGATTTGAAGGACGTACCATAATCATAATCACAAATTTAAAAAAAAAATGAAATTATAATTAACAGTTTTTTTTATAAAATAATGTCAATTATACAGTTCATGTTAACATTGTATTGTTCTAAACTCTATACATACAAAAAAAAAAAAGAAGTTTCTGTTTGTTATTTGGGCTAACTTCTGAAAAGACTGAACAAATTTTGACAACATTTTAGCTACATATAACTATATATAATTACGCTAATCAATAGAGGCTAAGCAGTAATAGTTAAATTTAGGAGAAGAGGCTTA
Organism: Antheraea pernyi; assembly: GCA_015888305.1. Classification (NCBI taxonomy): domain Eukaryota; kingdom Metazoa; phylum Arthropoda; class Insecta; order Lepidoptera; family Saturniidae; genus Antheraea; species Antheraea pernyi. The sequence goes on along the minus strand of MU161396.1, from coordinate 23,270 downwards.
AAGTCGTTAAAAGATTTGTAGAGATTAAGTAGTAATAACAAAATTACAATTAACAAAAGATAATAGACAAAGTCGCGGGTACTGGTTAGTTACTGTATAAAATAACGAAACAAAGAAAATGAAAGGTTAAAACGTCAAGCATTTCTAGTACATCCTGTTCTATTTCCAAGGTCATGGAGTATTTTACTTTTATTAGGTATTATTCATCAAGATGATCGCATGGCAACGGATCACGTGTAAAACATGCTTTTATATCCATATTTGGGCTATAATTTATTTATTCAAACGATTTATATAATATCCAAGGTCAATCAATGTAGGTAATATTTAAATTTAGATGATGATCGAATAAAAAATTTCTGATTCCAATACGGATACAGGTAAACAAAAAATGTAGTATAGATATATGTAGGCTATACAAATAGGTGCAAATAAAACTGTTTAGTCTAGGTAAAGAGATCACGAATAATCTAATAATAATGATATACTAACGTTTGTCAACTTTATAACAGTAAGAACCGATTACAGTATTTTTTTTAATAAATTCTCCACGGTCCAACGTTTGTAATAATTATCATCTCTTTTCACTTTTCTTTTCAGTATTAATATTATAAATGCGAATATGTATCTTTGTTTGTTATACATATAAGCCTACACTATTTAGCCGATTATCTTGTAATTTTCCATATATTTTGTTATAGGTATAGAAATTCATATAGCGTACCTTATATCCTAAAAAGAGAGTACTGTTTTCGAAGAATAAGTCAAATTTATATTAACGCGAGCCAAGCCGCGGGCAAAAGCTAGTACGTTTATATATAAGAGAAAATAGCAAAATATGTACATATGAAACACTAAATGCTTACATTAATTTTACATTGAATATATTTAGCAATATAACCTTGTATTCTTAACTAGCTGTTCCCGCGACTCCGTACGCGTGGAATAGCTACTTTAGGCTACCGCTAACACGCAACGGAAACTCTCAAAAAGCCCGATTTTGGGACATTCTTCATTGTTGCTTCGCTCCTATTGGTCTTAGCGTAATGATATAGCATATAGCCTTCCTCGATAAATAAGCTATCTAACACTGAAAGATTTTTTCGGACCAGTAGTTCGTGATATTAGCGCATTCAAGCAAACAAACTCTTCAGCTTTATAATATTAGAATAGATTTAACATTACGAGAAAACCATGATCTTATAGTATCACCATATGTAGTGAAGGTTTAGATCTTATGTACTTTTCGGGATTTGAAATCTCTAATACGTCGTGAACTGATGTGGTAATTATATCCGTAAATTGCCTCGGAATGAGGCCTTTGAATGGTCGGTACTTGGACTGGCATTGTTTTTTTTAATGTCATAACTGGCAAACGAACTTGTGGGTCACCTGATGTTAAGTGATCACCACCGTCCATAGACACTAACAACACCGGAGGAGTCGAAAGTGCGTTGCCAGCCTGTGTGGAGGAAAGGGAGTGAGAGGGGAGAGGAGAGGGGAAGGGAGGTGGGTCTCTGGTGCTCTCACTGACCGAACGAAACGCAACAATGCAAGCACTGTTACTTCACGTCGGTTTTCTATGAGAGGGTGGTACTACCTCAGACGAGCCGACCCATTCATGCTGAAACCAATAATAACTTCAGCGTGGCTACACCACGCATGTTATATGGAGAAGAAAGTAGTTAAAATATATTGAATGAATGAATGAACGAATTCTTTATTGCACTTTTAATTTGTACACTGGCGAGTTTAATGCCGTACGGCATTTTCATCCAGCTAACCAACGGTATTGATGTCAATTAAAAACCTTTGTATTTATATTACGTACCTATTAGTACCTAACATTATATTGAGACAGAAAAATCAATTATTTATACTGTACCTCAGGTTTGAAACCACCTTCATCATCAGCTACGTAATTCAAAGTAATGACGGTACCATCGGGCGCGGTGTAGCTATAGACTCCCTGAACAATGATAACATCACTTGAATCCGGGCTGCTCGCTTTCTTTAAGTTTCCAGTCTCGTCAGCTTTAATGCCGTTCTCGGTCTCGAAGCTGTAATTTATTGTTTAAAAATTATAGCGTATTCTAACACAGCGTCGATGTCCGTGTCTAACAAAGCGTGCACGTTGGTTCGAATATTTGTAACAAAGTCAGAACTTTGGTTGAAGGGAAACATAATCAAACAATATAGCATGTTAATAGGGTTTTTTTTTCAAATTGACTATGCTATTGACCTAGCAAGGTCTTAACAGCTTCACCAGACTACTTGTTAATAGGGCTTTTTCTAAGAGCCTATGGCTAAGTACCATCGTCAAGTCGAAAATCTGTTGCCAAACATGTATTATGTGTTCCGACAGCTGCATTGGAGAGCCAGTCTTATTTAGGTTTGGAGTGTTTACAATCTTAAATCCACGTCGTCATTTAAGAGTTGTGATTGTCGTCGAACGCTAAACCTAAAAGTATAAAAATATGGTAAACCCGATAACATAGAGCAGTCAAAAAGTTTGGTGAAGACTGTATTTATATTTGATTAATAAATGCGTTTAGGTTACAGAGTATACCATAGAGATGCATTGTTATTATTTCCTTTTACGCTGTAGATGAGCACTAAGCAAGGATTTATGGAAATCGAACCACCAAAATGGTGAAAAAGGGGATGAAATTTTGTATGAAACTCCGTCCTTTATGAACTTAGGTCTATGAAAAATTGTATTTAGTAATTCAGTAATAAAGTAAACCAGATGTGTTTTATAACTCTTTCAAATTAAGAAAACATCTGCTGAATAACGAACGTGGCAATGGCCAAAGCGGGGTGGTAGGGTTTTACAGCCTTACTGGGTCGCAACCACCATGGCGAAAAAGCCCGTAATAGTGATTCGCTTCTGCGGTTCGCGTTTCGTGATCAGCCTGTGCATATCCAGCTTTTTGGAGGCCAGCATGATAGTGGCGACCGGCAATGGATAGTGTGTCACTCGATGGTCGCCATTGTTTTTGGATTATACTGTGCTTACCATCAGGCATAGTGCAGTCATTTTTCCATGATACAATAAAGAAAAAAAGATTTTAGAATCTGTTATACATTAAAAGTCAAAGATACAATAAGGAACAAAGCAGAGATAAGAAGTTAATTAGGAGTTTGGTCCATATCTTGTGGAATATGTTTGAACCAAAAAGAGAAAACTTTAATTAAGCCCCTTCATCTTAATATTATGAATTTATTGATTAATGATATCATATCTGTTATTTAGATGTTCAATTTTTCTTACATATTTAAAATTCGAGGACATACGTAGCACGTCCTTATTTTAGTTGTGCAAATATTTGACGTTTTTCATTAAAACATCATATGCATAAGTTCAATGAGAATGATACTGGTTCCTTATAGCGTGAGACAAATAGATCGTTGCATGACAATGTTTTTTAAATAAATATTTTATTACTTCAACTTTACCCTTGTAACGTTAATATTAGATATTTGATATTCAAATGAAGTTCATTATAAGAGAATTATAACTAAGTTTATATATGGTTTTAATCAATTTACGTTATATGTTTTTCTTTCTTCCAACTTTCCAAATTATATGTTTTTTTTAATAGTTTTTGCCACAAAATCGTTAATGGCTTTACTTTTTAAAATTTTTACTCAATGATGAATACATTTATATGATTTTTAAATACTAGTTACATTGTACAATTTCACTTGCATTCAAGGGTTAAATTACTGTCAACACACGCTTAGGTAAACTTAGACGATTTCCATATAAAACATGACTTGTATATGGAGCCGACCGCATGACTCAGACACACGGCATGTTATCTCTCTGGCATAGGCATTCACACTTTGGCTTTTCTCAATAATACTCGATTCTCATCGAACAAGCAACCTTCCTTCTTCCTCCAGCACCCTGCACTGCGCTGCACGGCTTGCCATGATCATTATTATTTCGTTCTAGATTAAAGACTTTCTAATGTACACTTTGTAATTGACCCATTCTTAAGTATCCTCGCAGGATATTAGATAGCCTGTAACTTTCATCAATAAATACATTATGAAATATAAAAGACAATTTTAAATGTAATTTCTACTTTGAGATATTATTAAGTACAAACAAACACAAAACACGCAGTTTCTTTAACTTTGTGATATTAATGTACATTATGTTAATTCCCTTTCTTGTAGTTTTTGTTCTTATTAAGGAATCACAAACAAGAATCATTTCTCTAAGATACGTAAAAACGACTACTGCCAAAAAAGTATATAAAAAGTCACAAATAAGTTTTAGTAAGGTGTTTTGGCGGGATTTTGGTGTGTCATGTAGTGGATTTTATTTTTTATTCATCATCTTGTGTTACTTGACTCTATATTGTGTAAAATTGGTGGTGTTTTATGTAGTATAGTTTGTTTATTGTGCATAAGTGAAATGAATGGAAAATAATACCACGGGCCATGAATTCTGAGATTGCACAAAATCTCCATGGAAAGTTCTAACAAGATGGCCACCGACTTGTTAGTTCATTGAAATTGTATCAAGAAACTTGTAATATCGATACTCACTTGACAATGGCAGTAATAGTCTACTAGAAGACTGGAAGCCAAAAATCGAATGGGAGAAGAACTTGTAATACTATTAACTACTCGACAATGGCAGTAATAAAAGATTGGTTTCCAAAAATAAAGTAAAAATAAAAATTTTGTAATATCTTTTTTCTGTCTTCATAATGTACATATATATTCATATGCAATAGAGTTTGAGGCAACTGTTGACTCGCCAAAACAATGATTAAAAGCTACGTTCTATTGTTGTCACATAAGTCTAGGAATATTGATTGTTCACACATAATTATTAGCAAAACCATGTTAGATATGTGCTTAATCGATTTGTTTTTGCAGTTAGAATATACATCTTATCATTGTCAATTTAATATCCTTGGAAACGTTAAAAATATTAGCAAACTATTCAACCTTGAAAATTAGGATGAACATATAGAATATTGTTGTATACTGTAACTATTAATTACATTTTAATCCCGTGTTGGTATAAGTCTGATCATTATTGTTGTGATATACTAGTGGGCCTGGCGGACGTTGTCCTGCCTTAATAATAAATAAAATCCTAAAAGTCAACCGCAACGCCACCTACCGGGTCCAATTGTGAATCTCAACCATTCTCGGATCCACTGGAACACACACCCAAAATTTCATCAAAATCGGTCTAACCGTTTGGGAGGAGTTCAGTGACGTAACACGTACAGAAGAAATTTATATATAAAGATATGTCACTGACACGTAACATGTGATACCTTAGTTCGAATTCGGGGGAACAGGGTTGAAATGTATAGCTAAACCATTAAACAATAATTCTCCCCTTCCTCACAACCATATACATCGTGGGCACGAGCTGAGAAATGACATGAATTAAACCTAATTTGATTTTTTACAGTGTGAATGAAACACTGTGATTACAAGACTGATTTATGAACTATATGATTCAGAGAATAAATAATCATAAGGTTATTACTATTGGCGTTAAAACAAATGTAATTCGAAATTGTAATCCATCTAATTTTGTATGGATTTACTTTGTACTAACTAGTGCTGGGGGTTTCGTTCTTGTAAAAAGGGTTCTGTTATTCTATGAGAACTACGTTTTTTCCTGATTAATCGTGGGTTGGCTCTTATTTTTCTATTTTTAATGTGATTATTACGAAGTAATCCCAATATCAATTTTAATATATATCTATCAAATATTATGATGAATTGTTGGCGGGATCTTGGAATGCCATGTAGTGGTGGTCTTTATATTTTATCCATAATCTTGTGTTATTTGCCTCTATATTGTGTAATGTTGGTGGTGCTTTACGTAATATAGTTTGGTTACTGTGAAGTGGGTCGGAAATAATACCACGGAGCGTGGATTGTGACTAGGCACAAAAACTCCCAGGAAAGTTCTAACAAGATGGTCACCAACTTGTTAGTTCTTTGAAATTATATCAAGAAATATGTAATATCGATACTCACTTGACAATGGCAGTAATAGTCTACTAGAAGACTGGTTGACAAAAATAAAATAGAAGAAGAACGAAGTATAGCCTACATAGCGCTCTGAAAAGTGCTTTATCGAAAAGCGTCAGTATAATCGGTTGAGCCCTTACGGAAGTTAGACCGGACAAACGACTTTATTTATATATGTAGATTGGCTCCGGGAACTCGATACCTTTATCTATTTGACATTTATTCGAGTCATAAAATAGAATGATATGTTCTTCTCTTCGGTTGTCTAAAATAACAACACTTTTATTTTTTTATTATTAAACACATTATGTATTTTAATGTTCGCATCAATTTACATAAGAATCTCATTCTAATGTATAACATCGTGTTCAATATTTATTTTCAAATATCCATTATTTCTTAATCTTACCTGTTAATTTGTATACCGTATTATTGTACGATAGTATTAATAGATGGCGTGACTTGTAACGTCGAGGGTTAAAACATATTAGGAAAGAGGTTTGAATATCCTCTTTCGATAGAATTTCTTATTTTGTTACCTTTGTTATAGATATCAATATAAGGCTATTAAAATATACCGGGATAATCTGTTTCACACATCAACATGTGTATACTACTTACTGAGTCTTCAGTTTACATATATATAATGGGTATTTAATATCTATGCCCGAGGGTCCACTCCCGTCCAATGATTATTTGTACCTCGTAAATTTATTTGTATATATCTCTTGGTATATGAAAATACTATTAATAATTTTTATAAGCTATTAATTTTGAAATGAAACATAATCGACACATGGAAAATGTATTAAAATCGGTTAAGAATAAAAACATTTTTTTTTAAATATTTTTCGGTTCTTATTTAATTATGTATAATTTTTATAGCTCATCAATTTCGGAATCATAAATATTCTACAATGAACGAAATGTCACACAAAGCGAAGAAACCGTTTAAATCAAGACGTACAAAATGAATGTTAAATTCGTAAATAGTATCCTACCGTGTAATTATTTATGACAAAATTTAATAAAACAATCACATTTACAGACAAATATTATAGTTTTATTAGTATACATTAGAATTTGATCACCAATACTATCAGTTTATAATGATAGGAAACTAGAAAACACTGGAATGCTAGTTTTACCGCCATCTTGTTAAAAATTACGGAAATATACATTTTTAAGCGTTTACAATGCGCAAATACATCGCCAGGTGGCGACAGCATTACAATGCTTTTAATCCTAACTAATATCCATGTTATATGAGAACTTCTGCTGCGTGTTACCCCAAAGTAACTATTCCACGTGGACGAAGTCGCAGGCAGAGGCTAGTATATAATAATATAACATGGATATTAGTTAGGATTAAAAGCATTGTAATGCTGTCGCCAACCTCCTCGATAAATGAGCTATATAACACTGAAAGATTTTTTCAAATCGGTCGAGTAATTCCTGAAATTATCCCTTACAACATCTCATACTCACAAACTTTACCTCTTTATAATATTAGTATAGACAAACGTGAAAGTGAGTTTGTCTGTTATGCTTTCACGCCATAAATACAGAGTTACAGAAAAGGAAAAACGTGTTGTTCCTGAAGGATTCCCCTTCCTCACAACCATATACATCGTGGGCACGAGCTGAGAAATGACATGAATTAAACCTAATTTGATTTTTTACAGTGTGAATGAAACACTGTGATTACAAGACTGATTTATGAACTATATGATTCAGAGAATATATAATCATAAGGTTATTACTATTGGCGTTAAAACAAATGTAATTCGAAATTGTAATCCATCTAATTTTGTATGGATTTACTTTGTACTAACTAGTGCTGGGGGTTTCGTTCTTGTAAAAAGGGTTCTGTTATTCTATAAGAACTACGTTTTTTCCTGATTAATCGTGGGTTGGCTCTTATTTTTCTATTTTTAATGTGATTATTACGAAGTAATCCCAATATCAATTTTAATATATATCTATCAAATATTATGATGAATTGTTGGCGGGATCTTGGAATGCCATGTAGTGGTGGTCTTTATATTTTATCCATAATCTTGTGTTATTTGCCTCTATATTGTGTAATGTTGGTGGTGCTTTACGTAATATAGTTTGGTTACTGTGAAGTGGGTCGGAAATAATACCACGGAGCGTGGATTGTGACTAGGCACAAAAACTCCCAGGAAAGTTCTAACAAGATGGTCACCAACTTGTTAGTTCTTTGAAATTATATCAAGAAATATGTAATATCGATACTCACTTGACAATGGCAGTAATAGTCTACTAGAAGACTGGTTGCCAAAAATAAAATAGAAGAAGAACGAAGTATAGCCTACATAGCGCTCTGAAAAGTGCTTTATCGAAAAGCGTCAGTATAATCGGTTGAGCCCTTACGGAAGTTAGACCGGACAAACGACTTTATTTATATATGTAGATTGGCTCCGGGAACTCAATACCTTTATCTATTTGACATTTATTCGAGCCATAAAATAGAATGATATGTTCTCCTCTTCGGTTGTCTAAAATAACAACACTTTTATTTTTTTATTATTAAACACATTATGTATTTTAATGTTCGCATCAATTTACATAAGAATCTCATTCTAATGTATAACATCGTGTTCAATATTTATTTTCAAATATCCATTATTTCTTAATCTTACCTGTTAATTTGTATACCGTATTATTGTACGATAGTATTAATAGATGGCGTGACTTGTAACGTCGAGGGTTAAAACATATTAGGAAAGAGGTTTGAATATCCTCTTTCGATAGAATTTCTTATTTTGTTACCTTTGTTATAGATATCAATATAAGGCTATTAAAATATACCGGGATAATCTGTTTCACACATCAACATGTGTATACTACTTACTGAGTCTTCAGTTTACATATATATAATGGGTATTTAATATCTATGCCCGAGGGTCCACTCCCGTCCAATGATTATTTGTACCTCGTAAATTTATTTGTATATATCTCTTGGTATATGAAAATACTATTAATAATTTTTATAAGCTATTAATTTTGAAATGAAACATAATCGACACATGGAAAATGTATTAAAATCGGTTAAGAATAAAAACATTTTTTTAAAATAATTTTCGGTTCTTATTTAATTATGTATAATTTTTATAGTTTATAAATTTCGGAATTACAATTATTCTACAATGAACGAAATGCCACACAAAGCGAAGAAACCGTTTTAATTTAAATCAAGCCGTACAAAATGAATGTTAAATTCGTAAATAGTACGAGTAGTAGTCCTACGGTGTAATTATTTATGACAAAATTTAATAAAACAATCACATTTACAGACAAATATTATAGTTTTATTAGTATACATTAGAATTTGATCACCAATACTATCAGTTTATAATGATAGGAAACTAGAAAACACTGGAATGCTAGTTTTACCGCCATCTTGTTAAAAATTACGGAAATATACATTTTTAAGCGTTTACAATGCGCAAATACATCGCCAGGTGGCGACAGCATTACAATGCTTTTAATCCTAACTAATATCCATGTTATATTATTATATACTAGCCTCTGCCTGCGACTTCGTCCACGTGGAATAGTTACTTTGGGGTAACACGCAGCAGAAGTTCTCAAGACGAAAAAAAACGATTATAAAACAATCATCATTGGTGCTCCGCTCCTATTGCATGATGATATACAGCCTATAACCTCCTCGATAAATGAGCTATATAACACTGAAAGATTTTTTCAAATCGGTCGAGTAATTCCTGAAATTATCCCTTACAACATCTCATACTCACAAACTTTACCTCTTTATAATATTAGTATAGACAAACGTGAAAGTGAGTTTGTCTGTTATGCTTTCACGCCATAAATACAGAGTTACAGAAAAGGAAAAACGTGTTGTTCCTGAAGGATATATGAAATATACATTAATACGAGCTAACCCTCGTGCAAAAGCTTGTGGTAAATAGTTAAACACGTGCTTCAAGAAAAGGTTACATAGAATAATTATTGGAAATGGATATGGCAAATTGTTCTAAACGCACGAATCAAATCTACAATTATATGTGTAGTATATATATGTCATTATGTGATTATGATCTTATATATTGTAATCAGCAATGCGGATCCCTAACATCTTATGAAGTTAGACTCATTTACAACATGGAAACCTTTGTAATAAACGGAAAACTACTGATATAATTTTTATGTATAAGTTAATCCATGTCTTAGTTGACTGCGGGGAAACTAGAAAATACTGGAATGCTAGTTTTACCGCCATCTTGTTAAAAATTACGGAAATATACATTTTTAAGCGTTTACAATGCGCAAATACATCGCCAGGTGGCGACAGCATTACAATGCTTTTAATCCTAACTAATATCCATGTTATATTATTATATACTAGCCTCTGCCTGCGACTTCGTCCACGTGGAATAGTTACTTTGGGGTAACACGCAGCAGAAGTTCTCAAGACGAAAAAAAACGATTATAAAACAATCATCATTGGTGCTCCGCTCCTATTGGCCTCAGCGTGATGATATACAGCCTATAGCCCCCTCGATAAATGAGCTATATAACACAGAAAGATTTTTTCAAATCGGTCGAGTAATTCCTGAAATTACCCCTTACAACGTCTCATACTCACAAACTTTACCTCTTTATAATATTAGTATAGACAAATGTGAAAGTGAGTTTGTCTGTTATGCTTTCACGCCTTAAGTACTCGTTGGATCATTTAAATTTTGCATGTATGTTGTCAGAGTTACAGAAAAGGAAAAATGTGTAACATTAACGCGAGTGTACCCTCGAGCAACAGCTTGTGGTAAATGGTTAAACACGTGCTTCAAGAAAAGGTACTGTATCTACATACTTACAGCTTGATATTCTTATTACATAGAATAATTATTGGAAATGGATATGGCAAATTGTTCTAAACGCACGAATCAAATCTACAATTATATGTGTAGTATATATATGTCATTATGTGATTATGATCTTATATATTGTAATCAGCAATGCGGATCCCTAACATCTTATGAAGTTAGACTCATTTACAACATGGAAACCTTTGTAATAAACGGAAAACTACTGATATAATTTTTATGTATAAGTTAATCCATGTCTTAGTTGACTGCGAGAATTTACTTGAAGGAGGTAAGATTGTAATATCACGTCCTAGGAGTCATCTAATTAATAGAAACATTTTCATGACACTACACTGCAGAACCAATGTTGGCTAACACTCTTCTCGGTATCGTATGATTTCCTGGTAAACAACGGCATAGACCAATTTGTAGATATATTTAGTTATTCCTTGCGTTAATTTAGGAAATGGATATGGCAAATTGTTCTAAACGCACGAATCAAATCTACAATTATATGTGTAGTACCTATATATATGTTATTATGTGATTATGATCCTACATATTGTAATAAGAAATGTGGATCCCTAACATCTTATGAAGTTAGACTCATTTACAACATGGAAACCTTTGTAATAAACGGAAAACTACTGATATAATTTTTATGTATAAGTTAATCCATGTCTTAGTTGACTGCGAGAATTTACTTGAAGGAGGTAAGATTGTAATATCACGTCCTAGGAGTCATCTAATTAATAGAAACATTTTCATGACACTACACTGCAGAACCAATGTTGGCTAACACTCTTCTCGGTATCGTATGATTTCCTGGTAAACAACGGCATAGACCAATTTGTAGATATATTTAGTTATTCCTTGCGTTAATTTAAATAAAAACTAGAAACCTATTTCTAAGCAAGGTTTGTTGAAACTTGTGATGTATACTTTTAACTTTTAATCCAGTTGTGTTCACTTTTTAAGATTCACACCCACATTTATATTTACAGTTTGCTAATGTATAGGGCACTATTGTTTGAGTAACGTTTGATTTGTGAACCAATTATTAAAAAAAAACTTCCTGCGTTCATACAACGTTGAATAGGTATGGTTATCGAAATAAAATATTTATAGAAATCATTCTGAATTTTCTACTGATAAACGTGTCGCTGATATTTCTTCTAAGATAATAGTTTGTTGAATATTATTATATATGTATAAACGAAACAGTGTTAAGTGATTCCAAAACGTTTAATATAATTTATATTTGATTAATTTAAATAACTTGACATTGTAAAATGTGTATGTAGAATATTTATAATAAACGTGTATTTCGACATTTTAAAATTTAAAATTATTAGATAGAAGCTTTTGTTCGCGGTTTTCTCATGTAAATGATATTTAATATATCCTTCAAGACTAGTGTATTTTTTTCAGGATGAAAGATACCTTATGTCGTTTACTGTATTGACAATGCCTATATAATATTTTATGGTAATTGGTCGAGTAGTTAAATAGTGGAAAGGTAATAAGCAAACACATTCTCGCATTATATTGGTAAGTATTTATTACATTCGTTGAAGTATGGCTAGATATATATATTAGCGGTCTTAAGCTGTTTTTAATTTCTTAATTCTATCAAACTAAAAATAAAAAACATTTTGTTGGGAATTAGGATTTTGATTTTGTAGAAAAAGGAATTTCTCAGATACACTCTTTTTTATATTTTATCACAACAAAGTGGCGGCTCTATACCTAATTGTAAATCTAGAGCAAGTCAAAGAGAATGGCAAATACCAAGAAATTTATAATACCCTGCTGTTATGCCATCCTACAAACTTGCCGGGTACTGGCTATACTCTAGTTGCAGTAGCACTAATAGTAATTAGTGTATGATCATTGTGTGGAACCAGGCTTAAGTCCAAAGTCCTACCAACCTATTAACTTTCCTATGAATATGTAATAGTTAAATTTCTATATCAATACTCTTATTTCTTTACTAGCTGATACCTACGACTTCACCTTCGTTGGTTATTATTAAAAAAAACATATTTTATGTACAAAAAAAAATGAAAATAAAAACCAAATTTCTTTCTAATCAATTTTATCCGTTTATGCCCCTCTCCTGCGCATGCGCACCACACCTTTTGCCCCCCTAACCCACAGCAATAAAACACACCGTTGAATAAGTACCTCGTGCTTATAAAAGTCGTACTTTCTTAAAACTACAATAACTTTATATAAAGTGTAGATACCATGATAATTCAGATAAAGACCATAGTACCACAGAAAAAACATTAAAAAAAAATTGAAATCTATCCAATAGTTTTTACGTGATGCGTGCACAATTGTAGACCTTATTTTTACATAGAATTAATTTGCTAAGCGTGCTACTAATTACGTATACTACCTACATTATAAATGCTTGCGTAAATATACACGAGCTTGACATAGTGAGAGTCAAATTTGTTAGGTAATACTTTTTCTGGTAGGTAGCCTTGACATTCAAAATTACACTTAAGTCTTAAACGTAATCTCCACACAGTAAAAAATAGGAGGAAAATATTTTTTTTTATTATGAATAAGCAATTCACGAGAATATATTCTGTTTCCTTCCCCTTTATCCTACATCTAACCACTGGTGAGTAAAGGCGTTCTTTCACTCACACTAACTCTCGAGATCTTGCATCATTATCTTCGAATTATTGTATGTAAACCCCAAGGTATCGAAGTATAATAAGCCCAAGTATAAATTTTGCATTATGAATTTGGTATCTTAACTTTTCCCTCCCAATATATTCAAGATAATTTAATGTATGTCCGCAAAAACTTAGACAAGCTGGATTTAGTAAAAGATCAACATCACTTAAATACTGGCAATAGAAATAAATTGGTCATTCCATGTTTCAGGCTCACTAAGACCAAAAACAGTCATTTCGGTAATAGTGTTAGGTTTTATAACAATATCTATAACCGATAAATAACCGATAATAATAACTGATTTGCCGGATAGTGAGTTTAAGCATTATGTCAAGCGGATTTTAATGTCTTAAGGCTATTTATAGGGTGGATCAATATGTGAACGATGGTGATGTCACCAAATTATGACTCTGAAATGATTAGGTATTCGTTATGCACAGAGATGTGCATGTTTTGTAAAAATATGTATCATTAAAAGATAAATCAGATCGAGTTTCTTGCCGATTCTTCTCGGTGACTGGGTTGTTTTATGAACCGGTAGTTGCTTTATCGTTCATAAGCGCCCTTTCAGGGCCTAAATTGAATGAAGTATATTTGATATTGATTTTAATTTTAATAAAGTACTACTGAACGCGCACGGCTTCATCTAGTTTTATATCTTTATAATCAATAAGTTGCTGCTGGCGGACTTTTCTGGATGGAAGGTAAGGTAAGGTAAGGTTTACTAGCCCTTTTTGTACTCCAGACAATGTCTATGCGAAATTTCATTATTATCGGTTCAATTTTTAAGACATGAAAGCATAACAAATGAACAATCAAACTGTTATTCGCATCTGCCGATTCTTCTCGGTGACTGGGTTGTTTTATGAACCGGTAGTTGCTTTATCGTTCATAAGCGCCCTTTCAGGGCCTAAATTGAATGAAGTATATTTGATATTGATTTTAATTTTAATAAAGTACTACTGAACGCGCACGGCTTCATCTAGTTTTATATCTTTATAATCAATAAGTTTCTGCTGGCGGATTTTTCTGGATGGAAGATAAGATTTACTAGCCTTTTTGTACTCCAGACAATGTTTATGCAAAATTTCATGATGGTCGGTTCAATTGATAAGACATAAAAGTATAACAAATGAACAATCAAACTTATATCCTTCTTTTTTTTTATAGTAGCACGGCAAAATTACTGCTCTATGCCTGATGGTAAGCACAGTACAGTCTAAAAACAATGTCGACCACCGAGTGATACATTATCCATCGCTGGTCACTGCTGTCATGCCGGCCTGCAAAAAGCTGGATATGCACAGGCTGATACCCAAACGCGACCCGCAGAAGCGAATCACTACATCTAGTTTTATATCTTTATAATCAATAAGTTGCTGCTGGCGGACTTTTCTGGATGGAAGGTAAGGTAAGGTAAGGTTTACTAGCCCTTTTTGTACTCCAGACAATGTCTATGCGAAATTTCATTATTATCGGTTCAATTTTTAAGACATGAAAGCATAACAAATGAACAATCAAACTGTTATTCGCATCTGTAAATTATAATATTAGTAAGCAAGTCACAATAAATTAGGAATATACTCACAAACCTTGGCTCAAACCGGTGCAATACCTAATTGAGAAACAAAATATAAATAGTGATATTTTCAATCATTATATTACCTGTAATGGTACGATCCATCAGCCTGCTGATCAAAATCCTGCTTTATGATTTCTGCCGTTTCGTCTGACTTTTGTGGGGCTGCTAAAGCTGCCACGGCCACGCTGAGCAAAAGAAGTACTCTCTAAAACAAGATATAATATATCGTTAATTAAATCAGCCATAAGCTATGACGACTCAGTGATGCATAAAGGTTCAGTGGGTAGTGCGTTTGAACTCTTGCAAATAAGACGGAGCTTTCGGTAAAGGAAAACAACATGATGAAATCAATCAAATAAAAAAAAACAATGGTTATTTACCATCGGAAGAACAGTCTAAAAACAATGTCGACCACCGAGTGATACATTATCCATCGCTGGTCACTGCTGTCATGCCGGCCTGCAAAAAGCTGGATATGCACAGGCTGATACCCAAACGCGACCCGCAGAAGCGAATCACTATGACGGGCTTTTTCGCCGTATACATGGTGGTTGCGACCCAGTCAGGCTGTAAAACCCTACCACCCCGCTTTTGTCATTGCCTCGTTCGTTATTCAGCAGGGCGTACCACGTCCAGGCGAGGTTGGCTTGGGTGTCTCAAGTCTTATGATGTTATTCGACACTCCTTACACCCCAATTACATTCGCATTTGTAAATTATAATATTAGTAAGCAAGTCACAATAAATTAGGAATATACTCACAAACCTTGGCTCAAACCGGTGCAATACCTAATTGAGAAACAAAATATAAATAGTGATATTTTCAATCATTATATTACCTGTAATGGTACGATCCATCAGCCTGCTGATCAAAATCCTGCTTTATGATTTCTGCCGTTTCGTCTGACTTTTGTGGGGCTGCTAAAGCTGCCACGGCCACGCTGAGCAAAAGAAGTACTCTCTAAAACAAGATATAAAATATCGTTAATTAAATTAGCCATAAGCTATGACGACTTAGTGATGCCATAAAGGTTCAATGGGTAGTGGGTTCGGACACCACGTCGAGGTCAGAGGTTCGAGATCTTGCAAATAAGACAGAACTTTCGGTGAAGGAAAACAACATGATGAAATCACATGGTCATTTACCATAGGATGAGATTATAATCGGTACTACGATACTATAGGATACGACTTATAAAGCGTAAAAAATTACAATATCTATACTAATATCATAAAGCTGAAGAGTTTGTTTGCTTGAACGCTCTAATCTCAATTTAAAAAATTCTTTCAGTGTTAGATAGCTCATTTATCGAGGAAGAGTATATAAGAGTATAGTATATCATCACGCTAAGACCATCAGGAGCGGAGCACCAATGCAGAGCATTTAAAAATCGTTTTTTTTCCTCTTGAGAGCTTCCGCTGCGTGTTAGCGTTAGCCTAAATTCCACGCGGACGAAGTCGCGGGCAGAAGCTAGTAATTATATACAATACTAAATTACAGTACAACATAAATTAGAAAAAAGAATCTAATCTAATTCAGCTCGCAAAGAATGTATCCACTACGAGTATAAAGCATTTTGAAATGTTACTTTAATGTCAGCGAACATAGATACCACGTGAAAGGATGTTAGTTGGAATTGGATAATGACACTGGAGTTTTATAGTTATTCTACAGATCTGATAAAATTATGTATAGAGGACATATTTGAGTACTGGCTTCGTTACGGCTAATACCTTCAAGGCTCAAATGTATCCAAGTCCTTATCATCGTGGTCTAGTACCGCAGTTAAAATACAGTCCCCTGAGTTGGCCTAACGTGTTACCATTTCTGACTACATTATATGTCTTGTGGACAAATAACTACGTATAACGAAATAGAAATATCTGATGATTTTAAAGTGCTTTCGGTTATTAAAGATAATTTATTGACGAAACGAACAGATGCTATTTAAAAGAACTGACAATAAAGTCCATTGCAACGCTTGATAAATAATATAAGTCATGGAGTATTTAGCAGGCTCTTAGTATGTTATGATTTTATATTTTATTCATAATCTTGTGTTAAACTCCATATTTCGTAATATTGGCGGTATTTTACGTAATATACTTAGGTTATTCTGCCTAAGTGTAATGAATGGGAAATAATACCAAGGAACACGAATTCTGTAATGCCGCAAAAACTCCGAGGAAAGTTTTAGCAAGGTTAGCCATCTTGCTAGAATATTAAAATAATCACAAAATAATTGTAATATTTATTACCTACTCGACAAAGGACGTCACAATCTAGAAGATTGTTTAAAAAAAAAAGGAAAAAAAATAATATTAGTTATTATTACTTAGCCGCAAATTGTTTCGTGTGCTAATGTCAAATTTTAACTTGAAATATAAAGTTTATTGAGAAACAACAATGAAAAGACAGGTTATTTTTAGGTGCACCATAAAAAAATCATTAAATATAACGATCAAATTTGCATTTAATACTTCATATAAGTAGGTATTTTACTATTTTATATTTTGGTGTAAATACCTAATAACAATATTATAAACTGACGAATTAACAGAACAAAAAGGCTAAATTAAATAAATCCTATCTATACATGTAATAAATACGTATATACAATACATAAATATGTAATACAATAATATATTCCATCACAAAGTAATTAGTTGAGCTAACTCCATTGTTTATATAAACGAAATGCTTTGCGCCTACTTTGTGTATAGAGCAAATAATGATTTACATCGATAAAATTATTAGCATAACACCAGGCATTAGTTCCGCAAATATTAATAAATATATGCTTTTAAGCTTATAGACATCTCTGTTATATATATGTATATATATAAAAGAATAACATATGCTGACAAGTACAACAACACACAGCTCAAAATACTGGGATTAGTGCCGTGAAATTTGCTTGTTCCTTTTAAACTGTACGTTAAAGAACCATTTTTGAAAATTCAACCCATATGATGATGATAAAAAGGATAAAAGTTTGTATGAACATCCCTCAATTATCATTCAATATATTATTCTTTATAAATACACACATAGGGTAAGGTGCTACAGGAGTGCGCGGTCCGTAAGAGTACGCAGGGGCAGATATTGACTGATATTGAATTGAATTGTATAAATGTCCTGGATGCAAAGTGAATTATAAGCAGCCAATAATGCAAGATTGGAAAGATCCAATCTAGTGTTATGTAGCAAATGTACTGGATAGTGGCATGACCATTGTAAATCATATAGTGAAATTATAACGTATCCGTGCGATTTATGCAACTAGACTATCAATGTACTCTTGTGGTACCGTACGTACTCTTATGGACTACTATTTGTATTCTAGTGGAACAGCTATTCCAAAAGTGCGCATATACCGTTGGCCTATTTTTGAAAGATAATCAAAAACTACTAATAATTAGTTAATTTTTCGTATAGTATATTAAAGTTGACTAGTTTTTCTTTCCAGTAAACATAATATAAAATACATTGGACTGCAAAAAAAAATTTTTTTGTTTCTCCTTATTGTTTTCATGCATAATAACATCGTATTTGGTGCTCTAAGTACGGAATTTAATATGCAAATAAATACAGCACATACATTTTAAATACAATGTCCATTTAATTAAAAAAAAGCTATATTGTTAAAGTAACAACGATTACAAAAAACTGAAAAAAGACTACGGTCTATGTTTTACAGCGAAAAATGCTAATTTTAAAATATAAGTTATAGAAATATGTGTATATTTATCTCATTATGGTACAATATTTCAAGTTATTTTTCTTTTCATCGTTTCCATCCAATTTCATCATAAATCTTGGGAGAAAACCTGGACAAGACTGGCACAGCATAGAGAGGAATGGCGTAAAAGGGAGGAGGTATATGCCCTGCAGTGGGTCGAGAAGAGCTGTCCATGATAATGATGATGATCGAAGTTTCTCGGCGAATCTACCAACAAAAATCAACAAGCATTGCTGCTGACCTTTTTTCATTAGAATGTCTATCAATATGCTCATCTGATACGGCACCCAGATTTTCCGGAAAGAAATCTACATGCGAGACCAAATAATGAATTTTGAGTGACATATTGCATCCTAAAGCTTTGTAAGCAGAAAGAAGCTTTTGAATTATTTGTCAGTAGTTGCCAGATTTGGTATCACCAAAAAAATTATGACACACTTTTACAAAAGTTTTCTTTCAGCTTTGTTCAACTTCGAATTGAAAACTTAATGTGTCATAAGCTCTCTAAAAACAGTCTCTAGAATACTCACAAGTGCGCGGCATTTTATAACATAAAATTGATGAAATTCATAAAAAAAAAAATTACTTCATATTTATTATCTCTGTTCATAAAAAATAGATAACTTACACATAAAAAACTTCAAATAAAAATACAGTATGAATTTTACTCAAAACTTACTAAAGTATTTGATATAGGATGTAAACAATCAAAATATTAGTTTTCAACAAACTGTTTGTTAAGTTACATTGAATACTGCGCAACCGCATATGTAATATCAAAGAAATCACTTTCGGCACTTCCCTTTTCTCTCTTACGACTAGCAAAAACGTATTTCGTATATATATATACATTTTTTATAATGATAACGCATAAAACGAATCAAAACAAACTAAATTTATGATATTTTGGAAAAAATTCTTATCGAAAAATCTAGACGTGATAGAAAAAGTCGGCTAATGGGAAACGATTCAGAGCACAAAATCTTCATATTTATGACATAATTTTTTGAAGGAGAATTTTGTTGCAGACCTGTTATTAATGACTATTTTTATTTGAGTTATACCCATTTGTTCGTTAACTGCGCACTCCTTGGGTACCTTACCTTAAAATTAAAAGTGAAAATGATTACGGCATAGAAAAAGCGTGCGAAATCACGGGAAATAGCTAATTTTATATACCTCAACAATTCTTGCCTAGTAACAAAACAAAGCCCGGCAGCGAATTCGTATTTTCCATAAATATAAGAATTTGTTTACTTCCATTTCATGTAGCAGTTAAGATGTATTGTTTGATGGTTTATTTTATGCTTTAACTTTTAACATCGACCATAATCAAAAGTTTAAAACCAAATGATATATAGTGACATCTGCTTTATTTTTATGAACTGAAACTTCTTATGGGAGGGTTTTTAAATTCTTATCCATAATCTTGTTATGTAACAAAAAGTGGCGGGGTTAACACTGTGTTGGGTAGAGTTTTGAAAACATCAGTTCTCGTCTGATCTTCGAAGTTTAACAACGTCGGACGCGGTCAGTATTTGGATGGGTGACCGCCTGGGACTACCGCGTGACCTTGGCTTTTTATTGTATTTTTTAAAATTAATTGTACAACTTATAACGTCATTGATCTGATACAGATTTTTATATTTAATTTTTATTTCTTTAAGGTTATGTACATCTCTCGTGTATCTCTACCGCATACCTACTTGTTTTTTTTTATAATAATGACTAGATATTACAAGGACTGAGCAGTTTATGAGCCACCTATTAGCTAAATCAAACATAGTTGCACATAAATGAATATTTAATTTACACTCGATAATCATATATTAACAGCTGCAATAATGTACAACTTTTTGCAATGTCGATCATTTCGCAATCGCTAGATGCAATATGAAAATAATAAAAATAACTCCATTTATCCGACAAAATGTCTTAGCTGTAGTTTTAGTAGTAAGAACTTGTTTATTAAATATGTTGTACATTGTTTAATAGTCGATGTTAAATGTGTGTACTTATTGAATTACTGTAATAGTTTATACTTTGTTATTATATTACGTCGTATAGAGATATAGGTTTTGAGTTCTGATCTACAAAATAATTTCAAGAACCGCTGATTCGATTCTTAAAATTCTTTCATTTATAGGAAGCTACATTATCCCAGATTACTCGTTATTTATAAGGTTATTATATATATGGTAAATTAAGTTGAACTGAGAAATTGAGTTTAGTTGAAATTCAGTACAGTTACTAGTGTTTCATAAAATGAAATATAATCTGTTACTATTTTTATCTGTCGTTATTACAGGCTATAGAATGTCTATATTTAACAAGTTCCTGTATACACTTCTAATACGTGGGCTCGTTAAAAAATAAGTATTAAAAACTATGTTTGAGCACGCATCACTGCTAAAGCACTGATTTCACGATGAAACATATACAATAAAATCATAAAGCATATCCTCGAAAGTGACTTATTTAATCCTGTAAACTTAATTTTGATTGTATATAAGTATGTCTAAATAAGTACCAACTTAATGTATATATATGCAAATATAGTTCCGTGACAATTTATATTTAAACGTGCCATTTTTAATGTCATCACGCTTTATTGTTGATAACTTATTTCTCTAAACAATTATTGTTATTATATTATCATATTATTATTGTCCTATGTTTGCAATTGTGTATATGTTATGTCCAATGTTCTTATTTCAATTCCATAATTTATATATGATAAATAAAATAACCAAACTCTATTATCAACGACAAATTCAAACTATACAAGAATTAAATTTAACTTTTGAATTGGATCCCATGTTTTAACGTAAGGATTAATCAAGAAGGATATTGAAAAATATGGTCTTAAAAGAGCTAAAAAGAAAACCATAGGTTTTAGTAGATATACCTACATAGTGTAGGTGGTAGAGCCACACTGAAGCTCGGGTCGGAAGGTCGAAAGGGTCGGCTTGCCCGGTGTACTGCCACCCTCTCACAGAAACACCAACGTGAAGTAACAGTGCTTGCATTGTTGCGTTTCGTTAGGTTAGTGAGAAGGCTGGAAGCCCACCTCCCTTCTCCTAAATTTATACATGCACAATGAACCGAAGTAAGTTATGACAACTTTCGGAGCCCGGCATGATAATGGCGACCGCCGCGACGCTGGAAGGTTTGTCTCTATTTGATCGTTGGTGTTTTTTAATTGTACTGTACTTACCTTCAGACATATTGTAGTCACTTAGTCATGCTACATTTAAAAAACTTATAACCCAATTAGATATAAACAAAAAAAAACTTAATAGATGCATTAGAAGTACATTAACTGTTAAGGAATCAATAAAATGATACTTAAGCGTCGTCGTTTTAAGTTATTATCAGCGATGAATAACATAATGAATACTTATGAAGTTTTACAACCTGGTGTAGTTTACAACAGGCTTGGGTTACGAAGGTTGTGTTCAACGGACGTCTGTTGATCAATAATTAATTCTAATTGCTATTTTAATTGCCATTTTTTTATTATGTAGCGCGTTTGATAAATAAAATCATACATAATTAATTATAGTAGCTTCTGATCCAATATATAAATTATATGATTTGACAGATGTTATTTAAATCAAGAGTATTCATATAATATACCAAACATACTCACATATACATCTCATCATAACAGCCTTTAAGAGATACACTGTAGGTAGCCCTTTTTTTTTCAAACTGACTACGCTATTGACCAAGCAAGGTCTTAACAGCTTCACCGGACTACTAAGGCGAGCGCTTAAGGCACTCAGCCGATTTTATTTTGACAACTAGCTCAAGGGTGCGCGGCACACCTCGGCTTTGGCTGTTGCCTGATACATGCAATTCGCGACCTATCTGAGCTAACCTAAAAGCTAAGCTAACTATTCATACATATATGTGTTGTTGAAACATATGTGTACCAAGCATACATACCTCAACAACCCTTATATATATTTCGTATCGGATAATATTCTAAACTATTTCAGTTTGATAAGGGAAAAAAATAAAACCCTTCCACTTGCATGTGTAAGCGTGTATGCGTGCACGTGTGTGGAGGTGATATGTGTAATGTTGTCGCAGTGATGTAAGATTTTGTGTCACTGTATCGCGCGAGCAGCGTACTCAAGGGCTCCACGCCGAGGGAACGGACCTAGGCTTGAGCTGCTGTAGAGGGGGGCCTAGTCTGGTGTGCGGGAGCGAAATTTACCCCCAGATAGGCCTCTTTCCGAATGCAAGTATGGGTATAATCACCGCGCCAGCCCACGACGTATTGGTGGCTTCAAGCCCTGAGAAATCAGTTCTATATTTTCCCATATACCAAGTATTAAAAGAACGTTTTTCATATTCAGGTTTCCTC
>MU161395.1:31465-45167 GCA_015888305.1 Antheraea pernyi | reverse complement strand
GCTTTTAAAATTGATTATCTTATATAATCATCCTCAAAATTATGTGTGATCAGTCATTCGCTTTTCAATCCTTTTACCAACTGATTTTTTGGAACAATATATTTTTTTGTTTAGATCCGTCTCAAATCTGACGAAAATACTTACTGTTTGTATACCCGTCTTCACTCCCTGTTAAATTAAATTCTCAAAAGTGAAAAATTAAATTTTACAAGATTCTTTTACTATGTTTTCTCAATATTGTTTTCTCCTATGACACGGGTCCTTCAAGCGCAACGTGAAGAGATGCTTACGCAGGCCGGCATGACAGTGGCGACTGGCGATGTATAGTATGTCTCTCGGTGGTCGCCATTGTTTTAGGATTGTACTCTGTTTACCATCAGGCACAGTGTATATATGTTTGTTTTTTCACATTCTAAATACTTTAATGATTCAGGCATTTGTAATGTGTTATAAACACCACTACGACGAATTTATTACTTAGCATATGTTCATTCGAGATGTGCATAAAGTTAATTATAAAACTCAAATTTAATTGCAATCACATAAATCTCTATGTTTAACTCTGATAGAATTTACCCGTGAAACAGCTATTTCATGAACGTATAATGAAATAGATTATTTCTGTAATGATTACTGTGGGAGTTAGGATGTTACAGATACTCGATACCTGTGTATGTTAGTCGAAGTAATTTCTTAAATCGTAAACACAGTCTCGACTCGACCGCTCATCCTGGGCTGTTTAGCAGGTTATCTCCTAATACTCGTATAATGCCCTTTTTATTGAGTGTAAATAATTGAGTTTTTATCAACGCAACGCCGACATCTGCTCGCTTGAGTTTTAACACTCCTTTTCGGATTTCCCACTTAACTTTAATGTTCCCATAAAGTTTAACGTATTTTATACTGTTAAAAGAAACTGGTCCGTATTGACTTGATATAGAATTTAAAATGTTTTCATATTAAACGTTATATATCACCGCGTCAGGATCCAAAGGAACTTTAATC
This sequence comes from Antheraea pernyi, assembly GCA_015888305.1. Taxonomy (NCBI): domain Eukaryota; kingdom Metazoa; phylum Arthropoda; class Insecta; order Lepidoptera; family Saturniidae; genus Antheraea; species Antheraea pernyi. Next base: position 44,162 of record MU161395.1, on the reverse strand, counting down.
TGGTTACTAGTTAACGTAATGCGATATTGGTCCTTAAATCGTTTATCAGCTGGACACAATTTTATTTGGTTTGTCGTAGTATCGTTCGAGTATTACATCGTGAGTTCAGTTATTATAATATTTGTTGTTGAACATTATTTATTTGACTAGTTGCCTGATACCGTTTAGTCGGCGACGAGTCATCTCCGAACGGTGGCATTGATCTCTGCTATCAAATTGAAATTGTAAATCTTTGTACAATAATGCAGATAATCTCGCCCTCTAAATTACGATATGACGTTTGTGTTTATTTTATGTTGTATTTTTTTTGTTAATGGCATATCATATTTTACAGTATTAGTTTAGGCGGATAAATTCTTATTGCTTTGCATAATTATGTCGATTGATCTTCCCACTGATTTTAATAACGACTGGATTATTAAGTTCGTTGCTTTTTTTACGGTTTTGCTGTAATCATCCATTTTTGCTAAACAATAGATATAACGTTTAGTTTCTCCTGGTCGACCTATGTCGATATATATTAATCGAGTGCAATATTGCCGACCACTTTTTGTTCCTAACATGGTTGTACATTTTTTATTAACTCCTAATATTCTATTTACTTATAGCAATAAAATAGGCAGTAGGTACCCACAAAAGGCATTCCTTTAGGAACCCATTAATGGAATATCTTTTATACTGATAAAAATATAAATATTTTATCTATAAAGGACGTAACGTAACGCGATTATCCTTGTTCAGTCTTGTTTTGGTTTAGCTGCGGAATACATCAGCATCAAAGCCTGTTGTTGGTAATTGTAGATACAGTCATATTTTGTTATTATTATCATCTCTTCATTATTTTAAGTAGATCTTATACCATGTTGCTTTTCGTTGCTTTTCATGTTGCATTTTATGTGGTATATGTACCATCAATTCATATTAAAATTTAACCGTAAAGGCAATACACCTGTACAGTAAATAACAATGTCATCGGTATAAATAATATCGGCAACATAAACTCATTTATATTCATGGAAAAATACAACCGATTGAAATAAACGAATGGGTGCGGAATTGATCAACTATTCTTTTAACAGAGTATAAGTAAACGTATATTAATATAATTTTACGATATACTTATTATAGACTAACAACTGCATGCGATTTTGTTCGTGATTTATATAGGTAAATAAAATAATAAACGTTTGCCATTGTGTGCGCTCACGCATTAACTACTGAATAACTTTCGATCATTTTTTTTATTCTTACTTCATATACACTTGGTTCTTGTGTAAAAAGATATCCGATATCTTTATCTATACTATAATATTATAAAGAGGTAAAGTTTGTGGGGTTGTAAGGTTTGTTGGTTTCATATCTGGATCTATTAAACTGATTTTGAAAATTATTTTACCAATAGAAAGCCATGTTATTTTTTATTGTACCTCGGCAAAATGACTGTACTGTGCCTGATGGTAAGCACAGTACAATCCAAAAACAATGACGACCACCGAGAGACATGCTATTCATCGCCGGTCGCCAAAAACAATGGCGACCACCGAGAGACATACTATCCATCGCCGGTCGCCGTTGTCATGCTGGCCTGCGTAAGTATCTCTTCACGTTGCGCTTGAAGGACCCCATGTCATACGAAGGAGGAAACACACTGGTTGGGAGATTGAATGAATGAATGTTAATAATATTGTTATGAATGTTATAGGCCATAGTGTCATTTTAACCTGAAAAATGGTAATACTTCTTTGTGGTAGCCGCAGGAAGCGTTTGTAAAAAACGTTCTCGTTCGACCGTTTTTTCTCCGACTGACTTTGCAAATGCGGCTACCACAAAGAAGTATTACCATTTTTCAGGTTAAAATGACACTATGGCCTATAACATTCATAACAATATTATTAACATTCATTCATTCAATCTCCCAACCAGTGTGTTTCCTCCTTCGTATGACATGGGGTCCTTCAAGCGCAACGTGAAGAGATACCTATCCAGGGACTCACTCAAACATATACCCAGTTGGTATGTGAGAAATATTTTAAAATATGCTTTGAACCCGTTCGCAGCATCACCTACCAGGTCCAATTAAGATAACAAATAACCTACATATATTGCCGATAAATGTCTTCCCAGTACGTTGTCCCAGTAACTTCTGTCCCAATAAGCCTACAACCCGTTCGTAACATCATCTACCGGGTTCAAAGAATATCATCAGGCACATTATTGTCAATAACAAAATTGTGTGGCAGTGAAAAATTCATGTTTTTAATAACTTATAAAAGTTACTGACAAAAAATGTTCCTTAAATTATTTATAAATCAAAATGTTGATCTGTAAAGGTGTAATTCGCATTAAAAAATACAACGTTAACCGGCTACCAGGTATCCTGAATCGTGTTTGGAAGGGCATAATATATCTTCATATTAAAGAACCAACTTTTCTCAAATTCTCGTTCTTCCAACGTTGCTGGCTCTTATACTAAGGTGTCGCAAAAAAGTCTAGTTACATTAACCAGCGAAAACCTAAGTCAGATCTAACCGAACCAAAGCGAGACAAAAGAGCAAGATGGCGAACATTCAGCGAGCGCGGTGCATTTAAAACGTAACCTTTTTAAAGCAAGTATTTAACTTTTTTTTAATAACACCGTATCTATCATGGTATTTCAACTATGTGTTTTCCATTAACATCGCTGGAATTTCAATATAAAAGTACAAAGTTATTAATTAATAATATGTATTTCTATGATAAAATTATTTGTTATCAAATAATATTAGTGTTACAGTGTACAGTTATATATTAACGGGAAACCCGATTAATAGATAAAGACCTCGTTCGATACTTAAGATAAGAATGAAACAGGTGTCCTTTTAATAAAATATTTTGTCGATGATGATTATCTATTATGATGATAATTATCTATTCTATATCTATATAATGTTAATCTTACGAGATTGTAATTTTTGGGTTTTTGTCAAAAATTAATTATTGCAGGTGTCTTGGAATGAGTAATACAACACATTTCAATAATTTTTAGAAATGTCTGTCTGTATGTTAGTATGAAAACGCATCTCTGCTAAATTACTGCGTTCACAGTAAAACAACACCAATAAAAGTCTAGAAGATATTCTAGAATAACTTAGTCTTTGTTTCATTAAAATAGGTCCACTCTATAAAAAGAAATCGTAATTTTAATGACGACGCGGCGTAAGTACGAGAAAAACGTATATAAGTAAATGGACGTAATACATTAAGGTGACTTTATTAATCACTGGTTTTACATTAGGTTCCACGTGAACGAAGTCACGGGCACAACTAGTATCTACTATATACGGTATCGTGTACACACTATGTACCATAAAATCGTGAATAATAATAATCTGACCCGTCCAACTTCGTCTGTGCGAAATCTGTTAGTACCGGTTTCAATTGTATTTTTAAACGCGAAAAATCTTAAAAATCCTAAAACCCGATTACGCCGATACTTACTCAAACGTATACTTAGTATTAAAAATAAATCATCTGCCAATAAAGAATAAGAAAACGATAAGAGTCCAAACATTTTTAGAATTTTTGACAATTCCTTAATCATTTAGAAACATAGATTGTTCAGCATATTTTGGTATAGTCTTCAATTTGATATAGACTTTAATTTGAAACGGGAATTATGCTGCATACCATTATATCACCCGTGCAGCAGTCTTAAGTTAACAGTCTTAAGCAGTGATTTTGGACAAACCAAAAAGAAAAACAACAATATTAAGCTATGTTTTTGAAGTTATACTTCTTTTGGCGCGTTAGGGAAAAATGATGAGAGCAAATCTTTATTATGCTCGTGCACACGTGCACACCGAAAAACCGACACCCTGAAGTTATTACGATGCGCGCGCACACCGGCACGAAAAACCGATACCTTGAAGTTAGCTATAGTCAACTTTTTCTATTGTTAGTGTCGTTTTTTCTACAAACGTAGAATAAGACGAAAGATAACGTTTTTGAAAAGATTTTTATCTTGTTACGCCAAATAAGTATAACTTCTAACGCGTGTACATAGTACACGCACACTTTTTTTTTTAATGCTCAACAGGTACGCGCTTGGCTACAATCTCACCTGATGGTGAGAGACGATGCCTGTTCACTTTAATCTTGAAGAACGCAAGTTATAAGATGACGGGAAGACAGACACCGGGAGTGAATTCCATTCCTTAGCCGTACGTATAATAAATGTGGAAGCAAATCGCTTCGTACAAATTACGGGAATATCAACCACGTAAGGGTGGAAACCCTCACGGCGTCTAGTCGACCTGTAATGGAATGGGTACGGTGGAATTATATTATGTAATTCCTCTGCACACTCTCCAAAGTGTAACCTATAAAACCTATTCTTAGAATTTGTTGTAAACCTCATTTACCTTAAACTTTTTGGATGTTTTGATCTTAAAGTTTATAATGTAATGGAAGTTGTATTTTTAATTTTGGCAAAAAAAGTAATAAGTGTTTTAGAATCGAATTAATAAGGCTTGTAAGATAAGTTTTTAACGCTCTGAGCATAGTTGCGCACAACACAATTTTGGATATAAATATGTATAACATCGAAGCAATTTAACGGATAAAAAAATATCAATTTTAGATTCCTATGTATGCAAGCTTGAACCTACGGCTATATTCAGAGCGGTCAAAAAGATTGACAAAGACTGTAACTATATGTAATCTATATAAAAAATCAGTTCTTGAATGTATTCGTATTAAAGCACGTCACTTCAGAACAGTTATATACTTAACCTATTTGGTTAAGTATTTTTGTTTTGTTTGTAATTGTGAGGAAAAAGTTTGTATGAACGAAAATCTCCTGGAAAAGTGAAAAATTAGGGATAAAAATCTCTATATAAAAGTGAGTGTGTTTATTAGATAGAAGACAGTACAGAGATTTAAAAAAATATTGATTGATTACCGATCCGTTGTTCAGTTGGCATTTTATGTGATTACATTGTCCTATGTTACGGAAACATTTGGTTTTACTTGTTTACACTTCCACATGGTACTTGCTTAATTTTTATGCAAAAACCGAGCGAGCTGCTAGTTGATAATAAAATACACGGAAATTAATAAATTATCAAACCATAGGCTAAGTATTTCTTGATTTTTTTAGATGTAGAAATATTCCAGTGGCTTATTTGTGGTTGTCAGAATAACTAACAAAATTTGGGTTCTAATATTAATATTCATTGATTTCTAGAGAAAAGTTGTAGAGCTTGATAGTGTGTTACACTTATCGCGTGTAGGGTCGATACAGTCTGGATTGCCAATAAACAATAAGTAGATACTGTCACTATTCATTTGGCCAGAGCTTATGTCACAAAATGTAGTTTTTTTATATTAAAAAAATAATTTAAATCGTTAAGTGATGTTTATTGGTCATATTATTAACAATAATTTTGAATTCTTATCATTATGTAATGATATAATAACTGAGCCATAGAAAAACATGGTCGAGTCAGCTAGTTTCATATAAAGTTATTAAAGTTTAGTGTTTAGTTTCGTTTAGTAATTAGTGACGTGTGTTTTGTTGTAGTGGAGAAGTGGTTTAAGCGGTGTGGTGCGCATGCGCAGAAGAGGGTAAGTAAACGGATAATATTGTTGACAGAGATACCTTGTAATAAAGTAGGTACTTTAATAAGGTACTTTGCTATAACTTTTTCATGTTATTCTCCTCTGCACGTGAACTATATTGTTAAGATACTAAAAAATGCAGACAAAGTCGCGAGTATTAGCTGGTTACCTACAACATAGAATGTAATAAGAATAAAATGTACCGCATGTAATTCAGGAAGAATTATAACTTAATATGTAATGATATAATAACTGAGCCATAGAAACACATAGTCGAGTCAGCTAGTTTCATATAGATAAAGTTATTAAAGTTTTAAGAAACACGTTTAGTGACGTGTGTTTTTTTGTAGTTTACGTAGTGGTTTACGCAGTGTGGTGCGCATACGCAGAAGATGGTAAGTAAACGGATAATATTGTTAACAAAGATATTTTGTAAGCAAAGTACTATTGTTGAGATACTAAATAACGCAAAGTCGCGGGTATTAGTTAGTTACCTTTAACATAGAATGTAATAAGAATAAAATATACCGCATATAATTCAGGAAGAATTATAACATTTTATAAGTGATCAACCTTCAGTATCGAATCAGAAATTACGAAGATAATCTCCTACAATTTTACAAGCTTTATATATTACCACTTACTAATATAGATCTACGAAAAATATTTATCCACAATGAATCTCTTACTCGTCCTTTTTATCATGCTTTACCAAGTAGATATTCTTATAAATAAACCTGTTAGCTATTTTTTAAAACCTACATTCACACATTTATTTATTTTCTGTTAATCCTCAATCACTTCATAGTATCGGTATATTCGTAGTTTGGCTCTAAACAGTGGTTAAAGGGGCCCGGTATAAAAACCTGTTGTTAAGGGGAACGGAGTTACTGCTGAAGTATGTCGTCTTTTTGACCACGTGTGAACTAGGAGTCGTTGTATCTATAGTAAAGAGAATTTGAGCAGGATTTAATAACTCGAAACATTCTCCTATATTTGTTACTTTTTAATTAACAAAGCTCCATTGGTGTACTCCCATTTTTTGTATAACTAATTCAATAATCAAGGAATTACCCCATCACAATTTTAAATAATTAAAGTGTATAAATTAAATAAGCATGTAAAGAAGATTTAAACCGCCTTTCCATCTAAACAAATGATGGTTTGTTCTCCTGAACATTGAGACATGAGTTCAAATACATCAAAATGATGTTCGCAGCCGGTTAAATCGCGTTCCCGCAGCCCGCAAATGATTAATTTATTCTAGTTTGCATATAATAACACTATGTTGGGTTCATGATTTTCTTATTAATTTGATCTGAAGCTATTACTGGTGTCAGCATGAATGGGTCGGCTCGCCCGGGGTACTACCACCCTCTCACAAAAAACCGACTTTTTTTTCGTACTCACCACGCTATTGACCAAGCAAGGTCTTAACAGCTTCACCGGACTACATAAAAAACCGACGTGAAGTAACAGTGCTTGCGTTTCGTTTCGTTCGGTCAGTGAGACTGATTCCCCTGGTGTTGCAAGTGTCTATGGACGGTGGTTACCAACTTGTTCCTTTGCCTCATATGATGTATAAAAAAGAGAACTGTGGATTTTTCAGAGTCTGAAATCGCCAATAAGTCGTTGGCTGGCATATTGATAATACTCGTACTTTCCTTCGGCAAGTGGACCACCCTCCTATAGTGGATCTCTTATAGGCCGATGATGACGAATCAATCTAAAACACCGACGTGAAATAACAGTGCTTGCATCATTATTGCGTTTCTTTCGTTCATTGAGAGCGCCGAAGGCTTCCCTCCCCTGCCCGCCAACACAGGCTGGCAACGCACAGGCAGATTCCATGGTGTTGCTAGTTTCCAAGGACGATGGTGATCTTAACATCAGGTGACCTGCCTGTTCGTTTGCCTCCGATGATATACAAAAAGATTACGAGTAAATTATAACAATAATTTGAGGTTACGTGTAACATTTGACATGCCTTTCTAACTTAAGCGCTCTGCATCATTCATTCGGCGGTAACTACGCCTCTGTATTTAAAGTCCATATTAAAAAAGGCATAGTTAGGAAATGTGTTGTGTAGATACTGGTAATGATATAAGATAAAATCATAAGACCATTAATGTTTTACTCAACAATAGGAATCTTGACCTCTGTTGGTATGGATAAATATTTTATGTGATAAGTCGCTTGTACAATTGTGTCGTTAATCGCTGTGCGGACCAGCACAATGGACCGAGCAGATAATCGACGCGTTCCGCCCGAGGCTTATTTTACTCTATAGTACACTCAGAACATTTATGTAACTAATTAAATAATTATAGAAATAAATATTTTGGTAGCATTGATATATAAAAACACAAGATGCACAGTTAACGTCTCAAAACCCGTCCGCATATAATGAGTGCACAATTGAGAATTCTGAGCTCATTTCAAATAGTCTCTCGGCACTCGCGTCTTTGGCCCTTTGTACACTGCTTTGTAAAAATAACTTTAAATAATTCGTGTAAGGATGATTTTGCAAAAACATAAGTTTATAGTATAAATGTAACTACTTAGGTATATCGGTGAGTTTTTAGGGACGGTTTGAGTGTTACTTTTATTCGAGACTGTGCATCTTAAGTTTTTGTATATCAATGATATTTAACGTATGGAATCCTAACTAGTCTTACTACAAACTAATATTATAGTGAGGTTCCTTGTTCGTTTGTCACGACTTCACGCTCTAACTTCTCCCCTGATGGTCATGAAAGTTTTGCGTGCTCAGTCTCAAGGGTACAAAAGAGGACATACAGTACCTATTACCCAGAAATGTATTACTTCCGAGACATAAGTTAAACTTATATGAACTCGACCAAAGCTGCACGTAAAAGCTAGTTATTTATAAATATACAAAACACAGACTTAGAGCCTGTCCAGACGAGACGTTTAACGCGCGAGTCGACTCGCGCGTAGACACTCGCGCGTACTCGAGATACTAGAGCTACTACATACTCGTATATCCCGTCCAGATGGAGCGGCGCGTTTCCTAACTCGCGCGTAAAACGCGTGCAATGAGCGAGACTCTCGACTCGCGCGTCGGACGCGCGCCTCGAGATACTCAGGCCTCACTGCTGCGTCTAGTACTACGAGCGAGTGTGTGGCGAACTATAAATGTAACTACTTAGGTATATCGGTGAGTTTTTAGGGACGGTTTGAGTGTTACTTTTATTCGAGACTGTGCATCTTAAGTTTTTGTATATCAATGATATTTAACGTATGGAATCCTAACTAGTCTTACTACAAACTAATATTATAGTGAGGTTCCTTGTTCGTTTGTCACGACTTCACGCTCTAACTTCTCCCCTGATGGTCATGAAATTTTGCGTGCACATTCTCAAGGGTACAAAAGAGGACATACAGTACCTATTATCCAGAACTGTATTACTTCCGAAACATAAGTTAAACTTATATTAACTCGACCAAAGCCGCAGGTAAAAGTTAGTTATTTATAAATATACGAAACACAGACTTAGAGCCTGTCCAGACGAGACGTTTAACGCGCGAGTCGACTCGCGCGTAGACACTCGCGCGTACTCGAGATACTAGAGCTACTACATACTCGTATATCCCGTCCAGATGGAGCGGCGCGTTTCCTAACTCGCGCGTAAAACGCGTGCAATGAGCGAGACTCTCGACTCGCGCGTCGGACGCGCGCCTCGAGATACTCAGGCCTCACTGCTGCGTCTAGTACTACGAGCGAGTGTGTGGCGAATCGACAATAGTCGTCAGTCGTCTTTCAGTACGACGTGTTTTCTAGGGTAGAAACGCGCGTAAAACGCGGTATCTGGACGCAATATATTTTGAAGCGTGCGAGCTGACTCGCGCGTAAGACGCCTCATCTGGACAGGCTCTAAGTCAGAGGTGGTTACTAGGTAAATAAATTGAAAACCTTAACGTTCTATGACACGGCGTTCGAGTGCACTACCTTTGGGAGATTTTTGTTGTTTGCCTCATTATAAACGCTGTAATATCAGATTTTGTATGATACGGCTACTTATTGAATAACAAATTCTAGAATCTATTTTTATTGTAATTAAAAACTTCCGTCTCTTCGTATTATTCATGCTGCACGGCGTAGATAGACTCAAATTGGACTTAAACTGCTAGGTACTATTAACAAAAATCAATTTCACGTGTTACGACGAAAGAATATCAAATAATATCCCAGATAAATAAGTAAGATTCACGTTAAAATTCTGTAGTACTCATTTGTTTGGCATTTTAGCGATGAACAGTTGAAATCATATAGGTCCTACATATTAAACTATTATAACGTGTAGTAAACACTTTGATCAGTTTATAAAGCAGTCGTTGTACCAATTCCTTATTTGTGTCGAAAGATCGATTGTTCGATTCCCTTACAGGAATAACCTTTGTGTAATAAAAACAATTTTATATGACTACAATTGTTAATTCTCCGATCTGTAATTGGTAATTGCCGTTTTGTCGCATATTAAATTAAATAACCGTATTTCATTTGCTGCACTCCTTAAATAATGTTATTATTATTAATATTCTGCTATAAATATAATTAGCTGATAGGTTGTTTAATATTTGACCGCTATTGTACCAGAACGTTCCTACTGGCCGAGCCACAACACATGGCGCTGTCGCCCGCGGCCACGCAATTCTTAAACACACCACAAAATTAATTTAATTCTCCATCATTCTAATGTTATATTAATAATGTTATTGTTATTTAATTCACGTGCATTTTATCAGACTTTATAACGCTTACGTTTCTAATTGAGTAAGCAGAGATATATTGCTGACAAAATAATTTTAATCACTTTTTATATAGATAATATTGTAACCCAACGAAATGTAATTAGTGCCGAATGAAGGTCATTAGTAAACACATCAAAAATTACATACATATACATGAATTAGTACAGACAATTAAATAACTTTTCTTATAAACCCTTAGATTAATATAAGTGAAAGCATGTTCTTAAATGAAATCAATAAGTAATGTAGCTCACTATATCTTAAACCAAATATTCGATTCAAGTTCAACAGAATCGATCGGCCACGCTCATAATAGAAAATTCGTGATGCAACAAAAAACTAATTGACAACAATCAAGACTGTTGCAACAAAAAACAATATTTTCTATCATTGTCATTAATAATAGTTAGAAAAAAGTCATTCACACCTTCGCCGCGCTAACATGACAAATGCGGCGGGCGGCGGCGACGGACAAAGCTCACCAGTGCGCGAGCGCCGCGGGGCGCCTCGCCGAACCTAAATATTAATTATCTATAACACTACGAACACCTTTTAGAAGATTATCGCACTTTTGTGTAGCGTAATGTAACTGTGTTAAGATCGAGATATAGTCTGGCTCGCTAGAGGCATGTTCCCTCGTATCCGGCTTGAAGGATCGCTGCCATTGTGGCATTGCATATTTGTTTATTCATGTTTATTTTAAATAGTTTATTTTAATACATGTACTTCAATGTATTGAAACATCGTATACTATAATACCAATACAATTTAGATTTGTTTTGGAAAAAAAAGTTCCATCTCAATTATGGACATATCCAATGAACATTGAAGAATTCTTTTTTTTATCTAACAGTTTAATATTATTGAGACTTACTATGTCTTGTTATTTTGGGAAAACTCATCTCATCAAACAAGAGCCCTTCTCAACCGGACCACTCATGTGTGTATGTTATCCACTAAGATCCTGATGTGTTCGTTTATAAACCCTTTTATCGGCAGTGAGTAGTACTGTATTGATATTCATCCGTACGACCACTGTTGTAGGCCCTTCATGAACAGACATCTCTCTGTATCCTGAGGCTCAGCGATGACCGGATAAGACGTTGCTAAACCTTAACTTAATTTTTCTTTTATTACAGTACAATAATATGACAGTACTATTCCTGATAATAAGTATGCCCATTCCTAAAATAACAGCGACCCCTGAAAGATTTAAATTCCACATTATATGGTGGTCGCAATCCAGTCCCATATGCTTGTATCATTCTACAACCAGCAAATACACCAACTAACTACTCATAAACAGACGTCTCTCTGTATTCTAAAGCTCAGCGATGACCGGATAAGACGTTGCTAAACCTTAACTTAATTTTTCTTTTATTACAGTACAATAATATGACAGTACTATTCCTGATAATGAGTATGTCCAATCCTAAATTAATAGCGACCCCTAAAAGATTTAAATTCCACATTATATGGTGGTCCCATATGCTTGTAGTATTCTACAACCAGCAAATACGCCAACTAACTTACAATATATATATTTTTTTTCTTCTTAAGATATAAATTTTAATAAATAAAGATGCTGGATGACTCTTCACAATTGTTGCTTAAGTACCAGGCATTCATAAACACTCAAAGTGGAATATAAAAATAAATGTCACTCCCAACAACTTTCTTTTCAGAGCGCATTATTTCGAACAAGGTAACGTACTTGTTTTGTTACTTAAAAATGAGCTAAATCACGGAGCCAAGAAAGCTCTCACCCCTCGCCGCAAGCGTGCGATTCGAACAATGAATAATAAGCAGTAACATCATCCATCCATTTTCCTTTTCACCCCAACAATGATGGGGATGTTAAAAGAATGGGATCAATCAAAATTTAAATAATTCAAGAAAAATATTTTCCATTGAGTTAAAATATTGGACGTAGTATGTTGAATTGCGGGAATTAAGTTATTCAGACTGTATTACGTGAGCGGGGTCTCGAATTAACTTTTGTATTAATAATTGAATTTTTGCCTTAAGGCTCCATTTACGCGAATGTTTTTACAGTTTTCATTAATAACTGGTCTGATAATACAAATGAGAAGCCGTGTACAATTTGCTTTATCACGTCTCAATACCTAGTCTTGCCATAAATACTGAAACAAAGAAAAAAAAAATCTATTGCAAATAACATTTATTAATTTTACAGTGTGTTAGTTTAATACATAAATATAAAAAAAATTAAAATATAAAAAGCTTATTCGAAGTGGTCTCCATTGGTTGCTATACAGTCCTTTAAACGTTGAGGCCAGTTATCAATAGAAGCACGCACTCT
>MU161395.1:0-31221 GCA_015888305.1 Antheraea pernyi | reverse complement strand
TTCTAGGTGCTATCTTCATCTCCCGAGATAAAATCTTTTGCTTTCAGGCAGTATTTTTTCGGATTCTATCCCTTACTGCTTTAACCACCTTTTTCCTACTAACAATACGTGGACGGCCAGATCTTTTTCTGTCACAAATAGAGGAGGTCTTATTGTACGTATTAATAGCCCGGTACACAAACATTTTACTAATAATACCAAGCGTATGGAGAGTTTTAAATATTGCATTTGGCTTCATACCTACTCTGTTTAATGCATTCACTGAGATTCGGTTCTCTTTATCACCCCACTCAATTTTTATATGGTAAAAAAATATTGTACAATGTATTGGCGCCAAAATGAGAAAACCCAATGAATAATCATATAAAAATGACAGATTCCAAATTCAAATATAATATTTTGTTTATTTTTAATTGTAACAGTATTTATGACCAGACTAAGTAAATGAGAATTACTAGCTGTGTGTCAGATAGGATTTCCCGTCACCAACATCTCAAGAATCCTGATATTTTAACTCCTTATTGGTTATTTTGTTATTTATTAAGGTATTTTGTTAAGTATACTTTTTAAATATTTGATCCTTATTTAAAAAAATCTCCGGTTTTAAGACACTCCAATTTTTATAAGCACTACGTGTTTAGCGAAGTGTGGAGTGGATTAAGCGACATGGTGGGCGTGAGTAGAAAAGAGGAAGCAAACGGCTAAATTGATTAGTTCGATACGCGTTTGTTCCAATCAAGGTAAAACAGTCCATACCGAGGTTACCTATAGGCCCTTGTGCCACTTGCCCGTCGGCTAAGGGACTTAAACGCTCGCCTTAGTAGACCGGTGAAGCTGTAGAGCCCCGTCAGGCCAATAGCGTATAGTCAGGATGCAAAAAAAGAAATTCGGTATTTTAACTCTGTCCTCCCGATACATTCTTAATAATCCGTAATAAACCGAGGTTGCCCATCGGCCCTTGTGCTCGTTGCTAATCGGGTAAGGGGATTAAACGCACGCCTTAGTAGTCCAGTGAAGCTGTAGAGACCCGTCAGGCCAATAGCGTATAGTCAGGATGCAAAAAAAGAAATTCGGTATTTTAACTCTGTCCTCCCGATACATTCTTAATAATCCGTAATAAACCGAGGTTGCCCATCGGCCCTTGTGCTCGTTGCTAATCGGGTAAGGGGATTAAACGCACGCCTTAGTAGTCCAGTGAAGCTGTAGAGACCCGTCAGGCCAATAGCGTCAGGATGCAAAAAAAGAAATTCGGTATTTTAACTCTGCCCTCCCGATACATTCTTAATAATCCGTAAATATATGTCCACAAAAACTTAGATAAGCTGGATTTAGTAAAAGATTAACATAATCTAAATACCATAGTAAGAATAACACATTGGTCTTTCCATGTTTCAGGCTCCCTAAGACCACTAACAGATCTTTGCTAATAGTGTTAGGTTTTATAACAAAATTCCAAAGCACGTTACTGATTTGTTGGATAGTGAGTTCAAGCACCATGTCAAGCGGGTTTTGATATCTCAAGGCTAATGTAGGGTGGATCAATATATTAGCAATGGTGACGTCTGGAAATGACGTCAATCCCTGTGCATCCATTAAAAACGAATGTAACCATCTGTTTGTAAAAATATGAATAATGAAAAGATGAACCAGATCGAGTTACTTGCCGGTTTTTGTCGATGATTGGGTTATTTTCCGAACCGGTGTTAACTTTGAGGTTCATAAACGCCTTCTCAGGGCCTAAATTGAATAAATATTTTTTTAGATTTTGATTACAAAATTTTTGTAAGTAAAGTATTTTTCGTATTTAGTGTGGCAACGCACTTGCGACTCCTCTGGTGTTGTTAGTGTCCATGGGCGGTGGTGATCGCTTAACAGCAGGTGACCCACATGTTCGTTTGCCACCTATGACATAAAAAAAGTATACTTTTGATTTCTAATTTATATATTTTTCTTTTTACAGAAAACATAATGCAGACAAAGTCGCGAGTATTAGTTATAGTATAATAGAAGAGACGGATCATCATAGCGCGGCGTACGGCCGCTTCTCTGAGTACTTGTACTATCATAAATCAAGGTAACTTCCCGCGTTTATATTTTCGGGGCTGTTAGAACAATAGCTATTATATTCAAAGCAAATGGACTCTCTTGTACCATAACAGTAAGGTATTGCTTCCGGCTAATCAAGGTGATTCGATATTTTCCTGACACGGTAACCTATTTTCGTATTTATTTTATTGTAGGTACCAAATCATATTTAGAATGTTAAACTAAGAGAAATATATCACACAGCCGTCTCTGACTGAATTTAAGGTTAGAAAATGAGTAAAGGTAGTCTTTGGAACATGCCTCGATGTAAAGTTTTTAAAATTGGTCAATATCCTTACAAACAGTACAAAGCAATCCCTAAGAGAAATTTTGAAAGATTTGATTTTTTTTAATAATTTTCGTCTTTCCAGGACAGATAGAGATAGATCAGAGCTCTATTACTCTGTCCTCTACAGACGTATTCAAAACACTAATTCGGATTACTTTTTCATTTTTTGGTTACTTGTTTAGCGTTTTATATTTTATCATACTTTCATCAGCCATATATTCACAGTATCGATATAATAGAAGAATAAGCTTATAACATCCACGTTCTTAGGTCCGTTCCCTCGGCGTGGAGCCCTTGAGTACGTTGCTCGCGCGATACAGTGGCACAAAATCTTACATCACTGCGACATATCACCTCCACACACGTGCACGCATACACGCTTACACATGCAAGTGGAAGGGTTTTATCTTTTTCCCTTATCAAACTGAAATAGTTTAGAATATTATCCGATACGAAATATATATAAGAGTTGTTGAGTTATGTATGCTTGGTACACATATATGTTTTAACAACTCATATATGTATGAATAGTTAGCTTGGCTTAGGTTAGCTTATATAGGTCGCGAATTGCATGTATCAGGCAACAGCCAAAGCCGAGGTGTGCCGCGAACCCTTGAGCTAGTTGTCAAAATAAAATCGGCTGAGTGCCTTAAGCGCTCTCCTTAGTAGTCCGGTGAAGCTGTTAAGAACTTGCTTGGTCGACATCATAGTCAGTTCTAAAAAAAAATCCACGTTGAAGCTGTTCTTTTTCGCTTTAACTACATAAGAAAATATACTTACCTGTATTAGAAAAAGGCAAAGAAAAAACAGTTCAGTATTTGTTTTGCTCTGTTTGCTAACCGATTTTCTTTACGATTTATTGACGAGCTTTAGTGTTATCAATAAAAATTGTTTGGAAACAGATATTTTTCCATACTTTCGACGAGTCAAAACCTTAAATTAAAAATGTATATTTCTTTCAGTCTACAATTTATAATATTTGTACAATATTTAATACAGTGTTTACCATTAAATACAAACCAAAAAGAAATACAGATAATATAAAAAAAACTTTGTTCCCCTTATTGCGTCGCATTTCGACTATTACTTTAAATAATTCTGCAAAATTACATATCCGTTTCTTAAAACACATACATTTAAAATAGAGTAACATATTTATACAATAAGATCAATTCGAAATCAATTTATTGTATATAATAAAACATAGACCGTTTCCATTGTCATCGTTTAGAGTTGAGCGGTGCGTGGGGAGGTGTCGGTAGAGGCGTCCGAACTATTAACGTATGGTTTGAAGATAACATCGGCCGACAAACTCGATTAGCGGCTCTAGTGGTTACGGTTACACGCGGCACAACCAATAAGCGGACAGCGATAACGTAACATATTTATTATTATTAAAGTGTAAGTATTTATGACTTCAAAATGAGTGAACGACATTGCTTATTGGTTGTGCTACATATAGTCCTAAAAATATACTGTAGTTATATAAGTATATATTTTATATATTGAAGTGAAACTTCTAATGCGACTTCCAGCAAGGTTGCGTTAAACGTTTAACGCTACCATGGAGGGGATAAAGTAGCACTGTTGCGTTAAACGTTCAACGCTCCTGGGGAGGGGGAATAGAAAGATACCCAGCGAGAAAAATAATCAAACATTTCATATCTTATTCTAATTATCATAATCCCATTGTAAATGTTAATAGATTTCGATATTTCTCCACCCGAAAATAATATGAATTGTAAGCAATGTTAATTAAGTTTGCCTTAAAAACACAATATGATTTCACTAAAAATCGATTTCTACCCCTTCCTATTTTCATTTCCACATTACGAAGTTTCACTTCTTCCGCGCGGAGGGACTCCACGCACTATTTTTTTAATATATATTACAACATATATTTTATAGCAATCTGATACATGAGGGACTCCACGCACTATTTTTTTAATATATATTACAACATATATTTTATAGCAATTTGATATCTTGGCGGTTTCTGTATTTCCAGCTGGATAAAGTTTTAGCAATGATGAAATCCCAAGTTTATATGGTGCCAAGCATTTTTCAATGGCTTAATTACGGCCATGTGTCAATTCATTTGTTTGTTATCACTGTTATAATACAATAATTATGAAACAGTTATGAATAACAGAAGTAACAAACGTTGCGTTTTCGGACGTAGTTTCGAATCTCTATAGGTATGCCTATACCTTTGGTCAAGGAAAACGGGATGAAATGAGCATGGCACAGGTAGGACATCTATTCTTTTCTGGTTAGGTACCGAACTTATACTAGACTTTTGTCACCATGCACTTTCGGAGGTCTTCTTATAGATGCATTTTAGAGCCAGTTTTTTTCTAAACTTAGGGTGTTACCAACTTATACCACACCATCACTTAACATTTAACACTTAATGCTTAACATTAACGCTTAACACTGGTTAAAAATTTATTATACTAGTTTTGTCCGCGATGCATTTGTTATATTATTTTTTACAAGCTTTTATTTAGCTTGCAGTGTTTGTTACTTTGATTAGATAAAGTCTTGCAAGCTGAATTAGAACCTTTACAAAAACGACTTTACAACCTGGCATATTTGTTCAGTCTTGATGATACACGACAGTGAAATGACAACTAAATGACCAATATTAAAATGGCTGCCATAGGCATTGAATTTATTTTAACATTTAAAAAAATCGTTTAAAAAAATATTTATTCAGTGTAACAAATGATTGATTTGTAGAAAAATAGATAGTTTTCTGAATATTTTTTTAAATTTAAAATATATACGCACACATTTTCATTCAATTCAGTTTAACGGTATAAAAGTTGATGTGCTGTAACGCCACCTAGTGGCAAGTTATGGTAAAATGAATAGCATAGAAATCTCGTCCATAAAACCCATATAGATGTGCCAACATTTACAGTAGTGGATCAAAAGGTATTCAAGTTTATCAGTATCAGATATACGAAAGTCCACTCTTATATATATACTAGCGGGCTGGGCGGACGTTGTCCTGCCTTGATAATAAAACAAAAAAAACCTAAAATTCAATCGCAGCACCACCTACCGGGTCCGATTCTGAATCTAAACTATTCTCGGATCCACTGGAACACGCACACAAAATGTTATCAAAATCGGTCCAGCCGTTTAGGAGCTCAGTGACATAGACACGTACAGAAAAAATATATTTAATGATTATTTATTTCTATTACGCTATATCTTTTTTACTTGTGCCACACGAAATTGCTCTTGTCTCACCGATTGGAGTAGAACACGAGTTCAACAATCGTAAGTCGTCAATAAAAATTACTAGATAGAATTGTATTAAACAATAAATTGTCCAGCACTAAAACGTCTACGTCGTAGCAAGAAGATGCGCTACGTCAGACATATTTTAAAGTCATTTTCCAAAATTGAGACAGTTTCAATTTGATAATTTTAACTAAGTCGGAGTTAATTGCTTTTCGTTTCTTTCAAACGAGGCTTTGTCGGTGAAGCGGCCTGTTCATAATTCATCGGTGAACGCATCCTCCTGGTAATATGTAACGGGTAGACGCAACGGCGCAGCGAAAATGGGACAGCGTTATAAGATAAAACGGGAAAAGTATATCCCTTCGGACACAATACGGAATGTTTATAGCTTGAACTTCCATTTAATTTTTTTGGATGCACTATTTCAAATATTGTTTTAATTGATTGCTGGTAGACCATTTGGCGGCAGAAACGAAGCGGGGTAAACGTGTAATTTTACAAGGGTTAACACTTATAAATTACAATAGTTTTAATATAAAAAGGAGGTCCCTACTTAATTAAGTTTTATAGGATTTAAAAAAATACAAACACTAAAAATGTTGCACAGTGTCATAAATGTTGATTTTTAGTATTTATCAGACTTATGTAGACAATAACTGATTCTTTTACGTGGTGCTGCTAAATAAGACATTGGTACTTGGCTCGTCCTGGACAGTAAATATTTTTGTCAGCTAAGTAATGTGACCACTCTGTAAAGTGACAAAGCAAGAATATTTATAACAATATATTATTTATTAAATACAGAATGCTCAGAGAGTGAGAGTATGTATTTCTATGAGCATTTGTATTTGTTTGCTTAAATTGTAATTCAGAAAATATTTATAAAAATAAGTAGGTATCTACATGAACTAAATATATTAAACTATGTGCTACAAATTATAACAGTATATATACTTATACTGGACTGTAAATTTAAGCACCATGTCAAGCGGGTTTTAGTGTCGAAAGGCTACTTACTATAGAGTGGATCAATACGTGAACGATGGTGACGTCTGGAATTGACTCCTCTCTGTGCATCCGCTAAAAACGGTATTGTAACGTATAATATATTTGAAATATATATATATGTGTTAAAAAGATGTACCCGATCGAGTTTCTTGCCGGTTCTTCTCGGTGACTGGGTTGTTTTCCGAACGCTTGGTAATTGTGACGTTCATAAGCGCCTTATTAGGGCCTAAACTAAAATATAAGCATAATGATATAATATTATATTTTATGTAAAATGTTTATCTGTGGAAACTAAACAGTATGTAACTCTCTATTTTCTTTTTTATTACTGCAGAGTTTTTGACGGCTGTTTTTTTTTGTCATGTAGTGGTTTTATATATTATTTATAATCTTGTGTTAATTGATTCTATATTTTGTAATATTGTTGGCATTTTATATAATATACTTATTTTTTTTTCTTTTTTTAACTTTTAATCTTTAAGATTATTATTGCTATTGTCGAGCAGTTATTAGTATTACAAGTTCAGCTTCCATTCCATTTTCGGCAATCAGTCTTCTAGTAGACTATTACTGCCATTGTCAAGTGATTATCGATATTACAAGTTTCTTCATATAATTGCAATGAACTAACAAGATGGTGGCCATCTTGTTAGAACTATCCATGGAGATTTTGTAGCATCTCAGAATTCATGGTCCGTGGCATTATTTTCCATTCACTTCACTTATGCACAATAAACAAACTATATTAAATAAAACACCACCAAGTTTACACAATATAGAGTCAAGTAAGCAAGTTTACACAATATACAGTCAAGTAACACAAGATTATGAATAAAAAATAAAATCCACTACATGACAGACCAAGATCCCGCCAAAAAACCCACTTCGGTTATTGTGCACGATTAAAGTGGATAAAATAATACCACAGAGCATGAATGCTGAGATATTACTGAAACTGTTTGGGGCCTCCTTGTTAGAACGCTGAAATTATCACAAAACACTTGTATACCTACCTAAGCAATGGCAATAATAATCTACGGTTTATTGCGAAAAATAAAATTAAAATATATATATATCTCTGTATGAAACAATGGTAAAGCGTTAAATTGCAATATAAAACTTAATAACAATAAAATACGGGCTAATATCATATAGCGGCGAATTATAGCAAAATGGAGAGAATGAAAACCATCTCAGTGATAAATCTATTAAGGGTACCTACTAGCTTTCACAATGATCGATGAAATGTTGTTCGAGTTTATCGATAGTTTATATAACAACGTCCCTTTTTATACGTATTACATGTATACTAGTGGGCGCCCAGAGGTCGACATTCGACCATAGTTCATTGATTTTTTTTAATTTTGAATTTTATTAGCGTTAATATCACTGTTGAATGAATAAGGGTAATTGGAACGTAAGAGTAAAATAATACATACAGTCGAACATTGCAACCTTTTTCGCAACCTTTTTTGAAGTTCTTTATTGACGGATGTCAAATTGTCTTTTTTATTTACATGTGTGTATATGTTGTGTACAATTGAAGCAGTAGTGTGAGTAATGCATATTTTAATTAATTTAATATACTTCTAATGCATTTTATATAAAATAAATAGCTTTCTGCACTTCTCTTCCATATAAACTTAGTTAAAGTTTAGGCTTCAGGTATTAATATAATGATACATATCAACAAATACTTTCTTTACCCTATGTAATATTACAGAAGCGAATATTTTTTAGTTTGTTACGCGTTCAGCCGATCATCATAAAATTTTGCAAAAACCTTGTCGATGGTATAGAAGCATAGAGTATCCTTAATCCAGAAAAAAAGTAGTGTTTCCGAGGGATAGATCTAATCTAGATTAGCGAAAGTGAAGCCACGTGCAATAGCTAGCATGTTATATTACACCCCTTTATTTAGCACATTATTTATATTGTCATATCGTTTACAAAAACCTAATAACTACGCTGTCAAAAAAATTCAAATCTCTATTTCAAAGTTTGTTAAAATTAAACCGAAACGAAATGCGATTGGGAATTATGTTACTTTTCCAAAGAAGGGAAGAGCACTAATCTTCGGACTACTCGTACACTACAAAGTACACTACAACTACGATACAAGAGGCATGGGAACAACAAATTTCACACATAAGCAAAGATACGGGTAAAAACTATAAAGTTGTGTATAATATATATATGAGATATATGTTGAAACAATAAAAGATAATATTTACAGAATATTGTTAACGCTATAAAAGAGGAAAAACAATAAATAATTGGCGATTGTAAAATTGGCGTGAGTCGCGCCCCTTCTCTTCCATATAAACTTAGTTAAAGTTTAGGCTTCAGGTATTAATATAATGATACATATCAACAAATACTTTCTTTACCCTATGTAATTACAGAAGCGAATATTTTTTAGTTTGTTACGCGTTCAGCCGATCATCATAAAATTTTGCAAAAACCTTGTCGATGGTATAGAAGCATAGAGTATCCTTAATCCAGAAAAAAAGTAGTGTTTCCGAGGGATAGATCTAATCTAGATTAGCGAAAGTGAAGCCACGTGCAATAGCTAGCACGTTATATTACACTCCTTTATTTAGCACATTATTTATATTGTCATATCGTTTACAAAAACCTAATAACTACGCTGTCAAAAAAATTCAAATCTCTATTTCAAAGTTTGTTAAAATTAAACCGAAACGAAATGCGATTGGGAATTATGTTACTTTTCCAAAGAAGGGAAGAGCACTAATCTTCGGACTACTCGTACACTACAAAGTACACTACAACTACGATACAAGAGGCATGGGAACAACAAATTTCACACATAAGCAAAGATACGGGTAAAAACTATAAAGTTGTGTATAATATATATATGAGATATATGTTGAAACAATAAAAGATAATATTTACAGAATATTGTTAACGCTATAAAAGAGGAAAAACAATAAATAATTGGCGATTGTAAAATTGGCGTGAGTCGCGCCCGCATCGACTGACACCGCAGCGCAGGTCGGTCGCGGTCGCAACTCCGGACCGTTCCCCCATTGTGTACCTTTAATGCGCCACTATAAATTTTACTTCAATTTTACGTTTGCATATCGATGTTATTGAAGTTCCCGCGGTCATCGTCTCTGTTATTTATCTTTCAATAGATATCCGTTGAACAAAAGCCTTCACGAAAGGTTGACAGGTAATTAATTATGATCGAAATATATTTACTTAATCATCGCATATGTCATTTTAATATTGCAGTTTTCATATTTATGTTTAAAGCTTAAGTCACGAAGCGTGTGTTCACAATAATAGCTCAATCACAAACAACTTGGTGTACTTCTGATGATTTAATGAAAATTAATTCAAATTTAAACAAATTGCTCGAGTGTAGAATATTGTAATAAATTCATTCTAATACTAGATGATGTCCGCGATTTTGTTCTCGTACAAATGGTTTTGTAGTTTTACGGGATTAGCACATTATTTATATTGTCATATCGTTTTAAAAAATCCTAATATCTACGCTGTCAAAAAAAATCAAATCTCTATTACAAATTTTGTTTAATATAGACCGAAATGAAATGCGACCGGGAATTATGTTACTTTTCCAAATAAAGGAAGAGAACAAATCTTCGGACTACTCGTAAATTACAAACTAGATACAAGAGGCATGGGAACAACAAATTTCACACATAAAGCAGTGATACGGGTAAAAACTATAAAGTTGCGTATAATATATATATATATATATATTAGATATATGTAGAAACAATAAAAGATAATATTTACAGAATATTGTTAACGCTATAAAAGAGGAAAAACAATAAATAATTGGCGATTGTAAAATTGGCGTGAGTCGCGCCCGCATCGGCTGACACCGCAGCGCAGGTCGGTCGCGGTCACAACTCCGGACCGTTCCCCCATTGTGTACCTTTAATGCGCCACTATAAATTTTACTTCAATTTTACGTTTGCATATCGATGTTATTGAAGTTCCCGCGGTCATCGTCTCTGTTATTTATCTTTCAATAGATATCCGTTGAACAAAAGCCTTCACGAAAGGTTGACAGGTAATTAATTATGATCGAAATATATTTACTTAATCATCGCATATGTCATTTTAATATTGCAGTTTTCATATTTATGTTTAAAGCTTAAGTCACGAAGCGTGTGTTCACAATAATAGCTCAATCACAAACAACTTGGTGTACTTCTGATGATTTAATGAAAATTAATTCAAATTTAAACAAATTGCTCGAGTGTAGAATATTGTAATAAATTCATTCTAATACTAGATGATGTCCGCGATTTTGTTCTCGTACAAATGGTTTTGTAGTTTTACGGGAACTACGTGCATTATCTGTATACGTTGTGGGAGATTTTTGAAGAGATCACTTATTTAGCGGTCGAGTGATTTAAAAAGAAATTTATTTGGTAGGAGAAAGCTTATGGGAGTTTGAATTTGTGTAAGGGTAACATGCTGTGTTTTCAAGTCACCGACCATCACTGGTATCGTCGACATGCTCGTGCCCTTGCATCTGACTAGCGACACGTCCTTCATATGTTTGAATAAATAATAAACTGTTTAAAATTGTATATAATTATTGCTGGATGTTAACAATTCCAATTTACAAATTATGGAATTTAAATAATTTAGACGTTCGTCAATTCAAAATTAACATTATATATATTGTACGAAAAGTATTCCATCTGAAAGTAGAAGTCTTGTCAAAATCGCTTGAACCGATTCAGAGATTAGACTCGATTAATAACAGACACTTTTAATCCAATTTATATGTATGTGTTAATTTTAAATTATAGCTCTTGAAAAATACATAACCATGGAATATAGTAAACTTAACATGTTTATCGGATGAGAGAAATCCAGTCTGTAACTTAAAAAGTAAAAGTTAAATAGAATTGCGATAATAGAAACGTATTGAAAATAAATAATAGCGTTCCCGGACATGAGAGGTTCTTTTATCTAACGCGTCGTGTGACTTGTGAGCTGGTATTGTCGCAATCTCACGGAGGTCTGCAGTGCGACGTGGAGGCGCGGACCCGGCGCAGAGCATAGCGAATTGGGGTCCCAACTCTGAAAATTCGATATTGTAGTAACAAATGTAGTGACATTTAGATTGCGAGAACTAAAAAATTTCAAACTTAAGTTTTGTATGGTGTCTTAAGTGTAGTAGGTACATAAAATATCTGAGAAATTTATTTGGTAGGAGAAAGCTTATGGGAGTTTGAATTTGTGTAAGGGTAACATGCTGTGCATGCGATGACCGTCACGGGTATCGTCGACATGCTCGTGGCCTTGCGTCTGACTAGAGACACGTCCTTCATATGTTTGAATAAATAATAAACTGTTTAAAATTGTATATAATTATTGCTGGATGTTAACAATTCCAATTTACAAATTATGGAATTTAAATAATTTAGACGTTCGTCAATTCAAAATTAATATATTGTACGAAAAGTATTCCATCTGAAAGTAGAAGTCTTGTCAAAATCGCTTGAACCGATTCAGAGATTAGACTCGATTAATAACAGACACTTTTAATCCAATTTATATGTATGTGTTAATTTTAAATTATAGCTCTTGAAAAATACATAACCATGGAATATAGTAAACTTAACATGTTTATCGGATGAGAGAAATCCAGTCTGTAACTTAAAAAGTAAAAGTTAAATAGAATTGCGATAATAGAAACGTATTGAAAATAAATAATAGCGTTCCCGGACATGAGAGGTTCTTTTATCTAACGCGTCGTGTGACTTGTGAGCTGGTATTGTCGCAATCTCACGGAGGTCTGCAGTGCGACGTGGAGGCGCGGACCCGGCGCAGAGCATAGCGAATTGGGGTCCCAACTCTGAAAATTCGATATTGTAGTAACAAATGTAGTGACATTTAGATTGCGAGAACTAAAAAATTTCAAACTTAAGTTTTGTATGGTGTCTTAAGTGAAGTAGGTACATAAAATATCTGAACACATTATTTTTTTCCTGTTTGTGTTTCGTTTTCAATCTGTGCTTGCTGATCAAATATTGATAAGAAATTAAGAAGATTCCCAGTTTCAATTATCTATCTAGAAATATGACAAAATACGCTTTATATTTAAAATGGATTTACATTTTATTTTTTTATTAAAAATCATCAATTATACCACTAACTTCACAAATGTTTTAATTAAAACATAAGGAAGTTAATACGTATTTCTTTTAATCGGGAATTAAATATTCCTTTAATTTGGTAATCATGTTTATCAAATACAATGGAATTTCTAAAAGTTACGGTAAAATCTTGTAAACATCATTGTAAATATCCGTACTTTACCATTACAGAGTTATTAAATAATATCGAACAAACGTTTCTATTCAAAATAATTACCATCTGAATGTCGAAGACACGGTAATTGAACACCGGAGCGATTTACCTTCTTGATCTTTCTCGCATTTAAGCCATTGTCCTTTTATTATATTCATTTTGAATTTACACACATCAAATTTGTTACCGTCTAACGCAATAGTAACATTTTAAACATTACCGTCTTGTAATGTCATTTGTGGTTAGAGCAAGCGATGAATTGTTTTCAAATCAGTGCCGTTCGCGTTTGCTTACTCATTCTGTCAATTTCGTGGGTCATTAGATACAATTTAATCTTATAGTTCCACATATATAGCGAATAGCTTAACGACGGTGAACAAAAACGTATGAATCTTTGATACATAAATCAATTATTAATTAGTTTTGACAATTTTATTTATATTCAATTAGTGGGCCCGGCGGACGTTTTCCCGCGCTGATAATAATAAAAAACCTTGACAAATGTATACCTAAACCTTTCTCAGGAATCACTTTATCTACTGGTAAAAACCGCATGAAAATCCGTTCATTAGTTAACGAGTTTATCGCAAACAGACAGACAGACGTGGAAGAGGACTTAGTTCTATAATATGTAGCGATTTTGATAAAAAATTATTAGAATTTGATTTATTTAGAACAATAACATAATGAACAAAAATAAAAATTTTCGAGTTGATAAATCATATTTATATTTACTAAGTTTCTGATAATTTTTTTTACACATACAATAGGATCATTATGAAATTTTGCATAAGCGTTGTCAGGGTTACAGATAAGTATATGGAGTAGATAATGTACTTTTCCCGTCGGATAGATCAAATTCTACGGTAACGCGAGCGAAGCCGCGAGCAAAGTCTAGTAACAAAATAATATTAGCAATTAGTTATTTTGTTTGTTACGCTTACTATTCAACCTATCATCATTAGACTTTGCATACACATTTCAAGAGGTATAGATAAGGACTTAAGGTAACCTACTTTTAAACCAGAATAAAAGTAGTTTTCGAGGCAGAGCTCACATCTATATTAACACGAGCGAAAAGCAAATCGGCAAGAATATCGATCTGGTTCATCTTTTCATTATACATATTTTTACAAAGAGTACAGCAACAATAGTTACATTCGTTTTTGGTGGATGCACAGAGATTGGCGTAATTTCCAGACGTCACCATCGTTCACATATTAGTCCACCGTATAATAAATAGCTTTTAGATATTAAAACTCACTGTCCGGCAAATCGGTAATATTCATTTGGACTTTAACACTATTACCTAAAATACGATCATTGGCTTAAGCGAGCTTGAAACATGGAGTTATCAAAATTGGGGTTAAGGTGTGTCGAATAACATCAAAAGACTTGAGACATCCAAGCCAACCTGCACGTGGTGCATGAATAACGAACGAGGCAATGGCGAAAGCGGGGTAGTAGGGTTTTACAGCTTGACTGGGTCGCAATCACCATGTATATGGCGAAAAAGCCCGTCATAGTGATTCGCTTCTGCGGGTCGTGTTTCGGGACAGCCTGTGTATTTCCAGCTTTTCGTAGGCCGGCATGACAGCGGCGATCGGCGATGGATAGTGTGTCAATCGGTGGTCGCCATTGTTTTTGGATTGTACTGTGCTTACCATAAGGTACAGTACAGTCATTTTGCCGTGCTACAAAAAAAATCTGTTATTGTTTCTAGTATTTTAATTATGTCGGTCTTTCACTAAATTCAGGTTATCTAATGGTTTGCGGACATGCATTAGATTATCAAGAATGTTTTGGGAGGGAGTTAAAATACCAATACTATATATATCTCCCTCATACTCTCTGCGTACAATATATGTAAGACGTTCTTGGATATAATCAAAATTAAATTAAAAATCAGATATTCTCTGAAGTAAACCGGATCGTATATATTTTTGAGTGGACTGATGAAACGCCTATTGTTGAAATATTTGTTTAATTACATTCCAATGACTTTTATAAAGTTGTATAAAAAAGTAATTGAAAAAACAACAATTGTATGCCCCATGCGGGGCGGGTTCTCTCGCACCAGTACTATTTGCTTACTACGATTCATTCGATTAAAGCCCTGAATAAACTCATTATAAGTGAATGCGACTACCCGCCGAAAAGATCCTTTCAAACGATATTAAACCGCATTATCCGCGTTTATACCCAGTCTTGATTAGTACCGTATCATTTAGTCCTGTATTGTAATTATAAAAGTACAATCAAATGTATACCAGAAGGTAAACACTTATAGTTCAAAATTGTTCGAACTCATCCTCGGTCGGCGCCTTTGACCGTAGGAGATGAAAAGCACCGCGCGCGACCATTTATCATTGACAAACACAATTGTATTACAACATGGTTCGAAAAATTGGTGGATAAACAATCAAAGAATTCAAATTTTGATACTGTATCATTTTGTATACCTACTAACAATTTACAACGTTCGAGGGAGATAGAAACACGACGGATTTAAAATTACATTCTGTTTAGAGACTGCCCTTAACTTAACCGAAGTTACAATACCAAATAAAAAAAAATCTAGTATAATGTAGTAGTAATGGGAAATTACAGTAAAATAAATATAAGTATTGAAAACGGAATGGAACAGGATGTTAGAACAGATTAAATATACTTACAATTCTTTTTTTTTTTTATAGTAGCACGGCAAAATGACTGCACTGTGCCTGATGGTAAGCACAGTACAATCCAAAAACAATGGCGACCACCGAGTGACACACTATCCATCGCCGGTCGCCACTGTCATGCCGGCCTGCGAAATGCTGGATATGCACAGGCTGATCCCGAAACGCGACCCGCAGAAGCGAATCACTATGACGGGCTTTTTCGCCATATACATGGTGGTTGCGACCCAGTCGGGTTGTAAAACCCTAGCACCCCGCTTTCGCCATTGCCTCGTTCGTTATTCAGCAGGGTGCACCACGTGCAGGTGAGGTTGGCTTGAGTGTCTCAAGTGTTAGATGTTATTCGACACCCCTTACACCCCAAAAACTCCGTTGAAAATATAATTATTCTATCAATTTGTAAACATGAATCCAATGTACGATATTTTGTATTATGTATAAGGACATTTTATTGTTTTAAACCAACAAATAAACTGTCGTTGATGATGGATTTTGTTTTTTTCTTTCTGTTGATTATCCGGTGATACTTTTGTTCCGTCTTTATTGCTTGGCTACTTGTTAACATTACTCGATTATGGATAATCTTTACTTATTTTATAACTTATTCATATTTTCATTTTTTTTAGTTATTACTTTTCGAGTTCCGTTTTGTCATTAGATACACCTTACGTCATTACATATACCTACACATAGGGACCACGTAGGGAGTGTTATCTCTACAACAGTGAGTGTCTCAAGTGTTAGATGTTATTCGACACCCCTTACACCCCAAAAACTCCGTTGAAAATATAATTATTCTATCAATTTGTAAACATGAATCCAATGTACGATATTTTTTATTATGTATAAGGACATTTTATTGTTTTGAACCAACAAATAAACTGTCGTTGATGATGGGTTTTGTTTTTGTTTTCTTTCTGATGATTATCCGGTGATACGTTTGTTCTGTCTTTATTGCTTGGCTACTTGTGAACATTACTCGATTATGGATAGATAATCTTTACTTATTTTATAACTTATTCATATTTTCATTTTATTTAGTTATTACTTTTCGAGTTTCGTATTGTCATTAGATACTACATGAATATTGAGAATTATGTAGATTACTTAAAATATTAGATATACCTACATATAGGGAGTGCTATCATTACAACACCTAAGAGATTTCACCGACCCTCCAGATGAAATAACGGCAGTGATCGATCTGTACCCGCCTGTCTCTCGAAAGTAAAGAAGTTTCACTTCAAAAAAATCTTTAATCAATTCGAAATAATTATATACGATATTTCCTAGCCATATTTTTAAACACTTTGAAGAGAAATCGATACATTTCTATAAATATAAATACATATTATACGTACATATTATATTTAATTATGCGGTTTTAAACTGGAAGGGTTTTATTTTTTCCCTTATCAAACTGAAATAGTTTAGAAGATTATCCGATACGAAATATGTATCAGAGTTGCTGAGATATATATGCCTGGTACACATATATGTTTCAACAACTCATATATGTATAAATAGTAACCTTAGCTTAGGTTAGCTCAGATAGGTCGTGAATGGCATGTATCAGGCAACGGCCCAAGCCGAGGTGTGCCGTGCACCCTTGAGCTAGTTGTCAAATAAAATCGGCTGAGTGCCTTAAACGCTCACCTTAGTAGTCCGGTGAAGCTGAAGGCCTTCCTAGGTCAATAGCATAGTCAGATCGCAATTAGTGTTGTGCGCATGTGTTGATTAACTCAGGCGAAGATGCGGGTATCACCTAGTTGTTATTATTTACTTATTAAAAACGATCCTCTCTATAATTATGATTTTATATTTCTATCTGCTTGTAGTGTATTTTTATTACTTTGTTTAATATGTGTTATATACCTTATGGTAAATGTGCCTTATTATGTTTGTCAGATTGTTTTTTTAAACAATCTGTGTTGTGGATTGAAGTATGTAAACTGTTTTAGGTATGTACTGTTTGACATGTTTGTAATTTTTTTATGTGTATACGAATCACTATGTTATCCAGTGTACCAGTTACAATGTGACACTTTAAAGTATTATGTATTAATATAAACTATGGAAAATACCGAAATATGTTATCTGTATAATCAAGGACAAACGAGCAAGAATACCATTTTAGTTACATATTTTTAATGATCGGTATTATAATAAAACTGAATTATATTGATAAACACGTTCCCTATTACGTATTTCGCAATTAAGGAAATGAACTAAGCGATAGCAAAAAAAAAACAGCGGGCCGTAAATACACACGATAGAAGTGAAATTTTTACAACATTTTAATTATTCATCGATCACGATTGAATAGCATAGATTGTGTAGAGTGATCGTCACACCACCTGAACGCCGCAGTACACGGACAACAAATCTAAACAAACGTCTTCTAAATATAAATTGCCAAACATTCCAGCATTGATTAAGCCTTTGATATATAGTTAATATATAGTTACTAATGTTATGAAGCTCAGGAAATTGTTTTCTTTACTTTTATGGACACAGCGATCTTTGAAAGTACATATCGAATTTGAAACGTTGTTCTTGTATTTTACAGTATATTTATTGAGAAAGGCTATATAGACTGTCTACGGACATGCTTCAATCCATTGAAGCCAACTAGCAGATAAAGTGACAGTCAGAAAGTATGCTAGTGCGACATTGGTGCAACAGTGCGGTGTAAGGCGGAACTGGAGCTGAGGGCGGGCTTGACGCCCAAATAGACTTGGGGATAACAAAAAAGGGCGGAACTGTAAATAGTATTAAAGTAACACGGCGCGTAAGTATTAGAGGTAGGGGATGGAAAAAATAAACTTGAATAAAACCGCGGATCACAAATATACATGGCTAGTGGGCCCGGTGGACGCTATCCTGCCTTGATAATAAAAAAATCCTAAAAATCAACCGCAGTGCTACCTACTGGGGTGCAATTATGAATCTATACCATTTTAACGATTGTAAAGAAGTTTCACTTCAAAAAAATCTTTAATCAATTCGAAATAATAATATACGATATTTCCCGGCCATATTTTTAAATACATATTATACGTACATATTATATTTAATTATGCGGTTTTATGAAAACTGCTTATCGTTTTCCTAAAAAAAAACAGTTTTTAAATACATAGCGGATAGTTTTACACATGATACGTTATTTGGCACAATTGTTGTAACATATTTCGTCAAAGATAATTAAGATAACATATTTGTATGTGAAGTATATTTGATATATCCTTTGGAAACAGCTCTGTTTCCTTGACCCTTGACAATGTGTATGCAACATTTCATAATGATCGGATATGTACTTAAGCAGTGAACACACAAACATTCACATTTTTAATATTATTTATTGAAGCCAAATTAATACCCAAATAAAATAATTGGAATAAATCTCCATACTATCCTCAGCATCGCATTTGATTTATTACCAACATTCATTTTATACTGAGATACATATTCAAGTCAAAAATTATAAAATTAACATAGTATTTTATTTTTAAAAGATTCTTTGCTTCAATTGGATTTATTAGGTTTTAATGTATTTATCAATATACATTTCAATTTCAATAAATTAGTTTTTGCAAGTATATTGTAACATTAAGAAGTGTTGTTCGGGTAACTTTCTAAATTAGATATTTAGAAAGAGAATAAATGGTACCATTACCTGATTTTGTCATTAAATTATTTTGAACAGTAAATACTATCACTCTTATGTATATAAATATTTATGTGACGTTATAATATATAATTATTGAAAATGTAGTTTCTTTGAAGTTAAAGCATGTGAAAACTATTGAACGTATCTGCATAGGACTATAACCATTCGGTGCAGAATTTTTCGGAGATGATACCAGGCTACAAATTTGATTCGGTTTACCCTTTGCCATTATTTTAATTCCCAACGAAGTGGGTGGAAATTAGCTAGCTTTATATAGTAATAATGATGCCTGTTGAAGCTAAAAACTTCTGGAGTAAAGTGCTCCGAGGGCAAAATCGTCATGACAAACCACGACGTACTGGCGAATCCAAACGCCGAGAAACACGCAATTCTTATTCTTTCCCGCATACGGTGATCTTATAGGAACATTTTTCGGGTTCGGGTTCGGGTTTCGATAATGCGGTGAAACTATTAAGGCCTTACTAGGCCAATAGCGTTGACGGTTCGAAAAAAAAAGGGTTCGGGTTCCTCACGTTGTTTTGTTTCACCCTCAGATGATAGCGTTCCTAATTTTAATTAGCAAAAGCAGGTACCTATGTGAATTCGCAAAAGATCCTTAGTACATATTAGAGGTCTAAGCCGTGGACATTGAATCGACTATGTGCCGGTTAATCAACTCCACTATCAGGACTGTTAATTTTAGGTGTTATTCATTGCATTGGTACTTCAACCTATTTATTTCTATTTAAACAAAATAGATTTATTAAGTAGATACTGCATTGCTTAAAAAGTTTAAGAATTGCTGTCTACAGTGTTTATACATACTGGATTGTATGTACAAACGAGGAAATAGCCTGCCCGCGTGGGGATCGGCAATTTGGGCCAATTATTTAGGATATTAAGGCGAGAGCAAGGCAGTTTCGGCACAGAGCGATTATTGAAAAATTCTATTAATATTATGAACGAGTAAATTTGTGAGGATGGTTGAATGGCATGAAGTTTGCCTGAACTATAGAATAAAGTTATACATCAATAACACATGTGCTATTTGTATAAATATTGTTTAAGCGAAAATACATAGAATTTAATCCAAATGCATAACGGTTTATTGTTCCCGTCCTTGCATTTGAATCCATCCAATGTTTTCCTTTTTTCCTCCCTCTAAGCCTGTCGGAGTTTTGAAATGGATCGACGAACGTCTCGGTGATTGCGAAATACCAAAGAAATTACGACATTTCCGACGACCTCAAAGAACAGCAGATTCCTGTTCGCGAGGTTCATCGTATGCGCTCTCCGCGCACCAGGGCTCCATATGATATGGTTCTCGTTGTCCTAAATTAGATATTTAGAAAGAGAATAAATGGTACCATTACCTGATTTTGTCATTAAATTATTTTGAACAGTAAATACTATCACTCTTATGTATATAAATATTTATGTGAAGTTATAATATATAATTATTGAAAATGTAGTTTCTTTGAAGTTAAAGCATGTGAAAACTATTGAACGTATCTGCATAGGACTATAACCATTCGGTGCAGAATTTTTCGGAGATGATACCAGGCTACAAATTTGAATCGGTTTACCCTTTGCCATTATTTTAATTCCCAACGAAGTGGGTGGAAATTAGCTAGCTTTATATAGTAATAATGATGCCTGTTGAAGCTAAAAACTTCTGGAGTAAAGTGCTCCGAGGGCAAAATCGTCATGACAAACCACGACGTACTGCCGAATCCAAACGCCGAGAAACACGCAATACTATACTTTCTCCCATACGGTGATCTTATAGGAACATTTTTCGGGTTCGATAGTCCGGTGAAGCTGAAGGCCTTGCTAGACCAATAGCATAGACACTTCGAAAAAAAAGGGTTCGTATTCCTCACGTTGGTTTGTTTCACCGTCATACGATAGCGTTCCTAATTTTAATTAGCAAAAGCAGGTACCTATGTGAAAAAAAATCCTTATTACATATTAGAGGTCTAAGCCATGGACATTGAATCGATTATGTGACGGTTAATCAACTCCACTATCAGGACTGTTAATTTTAGGTGTTATTCATTGCATTGGTACCTCAACGTATTTAGTTATATTAAAAAAAAATAGATTTATTGAGTAGATACTGCATTGCTTTCAAAGTTTAAGAATTGCTGTATGTACAAAGGAGGAAATAGCCTGCCCGCGTGGGGATCGGCAATTTGGGCCAATTATTTAGGATTTTTTCTTCGAACTGACTACGCTATTGACCAAGCAAGGTCTTAACAGCTTCACCGGACTACATTATTTAGGATATTAAGGCGAGAGCAAGGCAGTTTCGGCACAGAGCGATTATTGAAAAATTCTATTAATATTATGAACGAGTAAATTTGTGAGGATGGTTGAATGTTTTTTACTCTTTCGCATAAAAACTGATGAAGTTTGCCTGAACTACAGAATAAAGTTATACATCAATAACACATGGGCTATTTGTATAAATATTGTTTAAGCCAAAATACATAAAAATTAATCCAATGCATAACGGTTTATTGCTCCCGTCCTTGCATTAGAATCCATCCAATGTTTTCCTTTTTTCCTCCCTCTAAGTCTGTCGGAGTTTTGAATTGGATCGACGAACGTCTCGATGATTGCGAAATTCCAAAGAAATTATTTAATAGACATTTCTAATATATTAATCGAGTGAAAGTTATAAGGTCCCAATTACATTAGCTGTGGTTGAGGAGGAGGCCTCCTGCACCACCGAAAACCAGCAGTTTGATGCTTTATGATTTTCTTGGAAAGGTTTTATCATGAATGCAGCATTTTAGCCGTAATGCGTATTCATACAAACAGACTGACAGACAGACTTTTCTAAAATTGATTGAAATGTATTTTATTAATTCCTAAACTGATGTAAAACGATAACACGAATCATTCTAACAACGGATATGTAATCGTTTATTATTACAGTCTTCATAAAGTAAAACTTAATTATACATTAGAAGTGGATTCATTTTAAGATCGCAACGAATGCGCATTACCTATCTCCGTTAAAATAGTTTAGCTGTTATCTGGGTTGTAAATGTTTAATCAGAAAAACAGTTAACTGTTTTAAAATAATTATTGCGTTCCTTAATTTAGCTTTTGTACAATAACTAGCTAATAACTGCGGCTTCGTCTGCATTGTTTATTATGTTAACAATATATTTTATCTAGATAAAAAAAACAGCAATAATATTTTTTGTTTATAATTTTTTTTTGAACAATATTATCTGCTTACTTCCCCTTTCCGGTGCATACTCACCATACCGCCTACCCCAATTCTCCACAGTAAAAAGACACATCGCTAAACGCGTAGTGCTAAGGACAAAATGTTTAACAAGGACGATGTAACTATAAGGGAAAATATTGTCATAAAGTCGTAGTATTGTGGCAGGGCTTTTTCTTAGCCCATTGGGTTTCCTACCGTCGTCAAGTTGAAATTAGTCATTAAGCACTTATAAGTATGCTCAGGCAGTTGTAACTGAGAGCCGGAGAACTATAGATTCAGCGTATTCTTCCTCTTAGGCCACATAGGCCATATATTTCTGAGCCGAGTCTGAGGGGATGGGTCGGGGTTTACCCGTCTCCTTATCGCACAGGTGAGGCTGACGGGGGGAGACGACTGATTGTGTACCCAGAAGTCTCTCTATAGTAGGACGAAGCCTGGCGTTCACTCGCCAGGCTGCCCCAGGGGTGGTTTCTCAGAAAGACAGCAGGTTCGATCTCTGGTCGCCCCTAAAATACGGCGGATGGTACACCGTGGCGTTTTAGTCCATGCGAGTCGGACATACCCCACTCTCTCCCCCGAAAGGGTGGCATACCCATTTACGATTTCACCACGTAAATAAAAAATAAATAAAAAAGGTCACATAGTATATTTAAGTATAAAGTATTATTGTGATCTAAGAATGATCTGATGAATTAAAATAAGGTTTTTCTGCTTAGCTTACTTATTTGACAACATCTATAATATATTTTATTATATAAATAACATGGTATGTCGTTGTGCACACATCATTGAAAAAGTATCTATTCCAAGATATATCCAAGAATCCAAGATCAAGAAGATCTTGATCAATTTTTTTATTCTACTTCTTGGATGCTACCATCTCGTTCGCTTCATCTCCGCTGATATGGCTACATAAGTCGTTGGTTTCCAGACTACGTTGGAAATAGATGTCTTAGCACTACCGTACAAGGGCCAAGGTATCACGATAGGCCGAAAATCGGTGATCGCATAGTTAAAGTTATTCGATATATTTTTGCAAACTCACACTAAGCACACAGATGTATCGTGACATATTTGACCATCGAGCATTCACATTCAAAAGGACAATTAAATATTTTATATCCATGAATGACCATTTCAACAAGACTAGCTCTCTCTAAATCATATTTCACTATTCTTATGTATATTTGCTATCTTGTTTTTTTCCCATACGTTAATTATAATTTTGATAAAATGAAGTCATTTTTCGTTAATCTTATTCTATTTTTTTCTTCTTTGTCTAATGTTACTCAATATTTACTGTTATATAATTCTATTTTTTTTAATTATTATTGATAGTGTAGGTAAGTGGTATCAATGTGATAAAGCGTTGTAGGTCTTCAGTATAGAATATTAATTTTTATTATTGATATTATATTATTGTTGTTGACTGTTGATTATTGCTATATACACATGTAAATGTTTTTTTATAAAACAATTATTCTTAAAACTGAAAAACAAATTGGTAGGTGGTAGAGCCACGCTGAAGCTATTACTAGTTTCACCATGAATGGGTTGGCTCGCTCGGGGTTACTACCACCACCACCCTATCACAGAAAACCGACGTGAAGTAACAGTGCTTGCATTGTTGCGTTTCGTTCGGTCAGTGAGAGCGCCGGAGGACCACCTCTCCTCCCCTGGACTCTTTTTTCCCCCTCCCTCCCTCGCTTTCCCCAAAACACAGGCTGGCAACGCACTTTCTTTAGTGTCTTTAGTGTCTATGGACGGTGGCGATCACGGGTGATCCACCTGTTCGTTTGCCTGCTAGGACATAAAAAAAATTAGAACAACGTGTTTCAATTATATTACACATTTCTTAAAAAGGTGTTCTTATATAAATTTGAGTGTTGATTCGTAATCATTTTATATGGGGTTCCGAAAAAAAATGTACTTGGTTGGTGTTCCGTTATCTTTAAAGTTAAAGATACCCTGCACTAGACCACTACTACTTAGTGTTGTTTGTTGTATGTTTTTCTTTTATACATAATATATATTGTATTGTATTGAGATAATAAACAAGACAGACGAAGTCGCGGGTGTCAGCTAATCTCAAGTATGATTTCCCTGGGCTTGGTGTCGGGTTGTGCGGAGGCGGGCGTGCCCCGCCCTCGTCGCCCGGGCCAATGGCGGCGCCCGACGTTACACGAGATGCGCTCTGGCCCCTCGCAGCAGGTGACCCGGCGCTCATCGATTGTCTTTGCCATTGTCATTGTCAAATTAGGAAGGGAGGGAGGATAGAGATTCCATAGAGAGATATATCGTATCATCTACGCCCCAATATCACCTATTTAGTATATATATTATACTCAAATATCATATATCAGAATATTTTAGAACAAAATCTATCTATATCTGTTCTATACATATATTAATAAGAATATAAATCTAATGTGTCTTTCATTTTTACATTTTTTAAATGTTGTAGGTGTCTAGAAATAAGTCACAAAATACACTTAACAGTGCTTGCATTGTTGCGTTTCGGTCGGTCAGTGAGAGAGCCGTAGGCCCACCTCCTCTTCCCCTTTCTTCTCCCCCTCCTCCCAAACACAGGCTGGTAATGCACTTGTGACACCCCTGGTGGACGGCGGTGATCACTTAACATCAGGTGACCCAGCTATTCGTTTGCCTCCCAAGATATAAAAAAAAACTTCAATCATTTTTAGAAATGTCTGTCTGTTTGTTAGAACATGAATCACTTCTCAAGTACTGCAGTCATGATAAAACCATTTCAAGAAAATCATAAAACATATCTTCGAGTAACATTTAGTATTTGTTTCATTAAAATCGGTTCGGTCTATCAAAAGTTATTGTGATTTTAATGACGACGCGACTTAACTACGAGAGAAAAGTAGATAGTAATTGGACTTCATCGGTGTTATTACAAAAAAGTTAAATACGTATTGAACCCTGGGTTTAAAAAGGTCTCGTATTAAATGCACCGCGGTCGCTGAATGTTCGCTATCTTCCCTCTTTTGTCTCGCTTTGGTTACGTTAGGTTAGACTTGTGAAAAACGATAACGCGAACTTGCCTCGGGCGAGTTTATACGTACGGCATATATTTAGATGACTTTATTAGTCACTGTTTCGTAAATCGAGTACCACGCGAACCAAGTCGCGAGCACAGCTAGTATATAATGAAAGTATAGTTCCTTTGATGTCTCGACGCATTTGACGCATACACGCATACACATGCAAGTGTAGGAAGGG
This sequence comes from Antheraea pernyi, assembly GCA_015888305.1. Taxonomy (NCBI): domain Eukaryota; kingdom Metazoa; phylum Arthropoda; class Insecta; order Lepidoptera; family Saturniidae; genus Antheraea; species Antheraea pernyi. Next base: position 5,416 of record MU161395.1, on the reverse strand, counting down.
TTTTATTTTTCCCTTATCAAACTGTAATAGTTTAGAAAATTATCTGATACGAAATATATATAAGAGTTGTTGAGGTATGTATGCCTGGTACAAATATATGTTTCAACAACTCATATATGTATGTATAGTTTGTTTAGCTTAGGTTAGCTCATATAGGTCGCGAATTGCATGTATCAGGCAACAGCCCAAGCCGAGGTGTGCCGTGCACCCTTGAGCTAGTTGTCAAATAAAATCGGCTGAGTGCCTTAAGCGCTAGCCTTAGTAGTCCGGTGAAGCTGTTAAGACCTTATTAGGTCAATAGCATAGTCAGTTCGAAAAAAAAAACAGTGTAATCAACAAATTATTCATTCTATGTTATAAAGACTCCTACGAAACCGAGCTCAATCTTTACCTGTTTTAAAACACAATTTAATTCGTATTTCTATCGTTACTTATATGTTAGAACAACGTTTTGAAATCTAATCAAAATTACTTAATTTTCATTATGCACCCTATTGCGTATATAGAATTCATAATTCCTGTTAGATGGCACCATATGTAGTGTTCGATGGAGTTGTAGGACCTATATTTTCAATATTATATACTTGTATTGCACACCTTACTCCCTCAATCATATCTAAATTAATCAAATACAGCTGAAGAGTTTATTTTATTTACTCGGTAATCTCGGGAACTATTGGTCCGATCTGAAAAATTCTTTCAGTGTTAGATAGCTCATATATTATACCGTCACGCTAAGAACAATAGAAGCGGAGCACCAATGAGGAATGTTTCAAAATCGAGATTAACGTACGCATTATTTAATAATATTTTCACCTGCTACGTAAACGAAGTCGCGAGTTAAAGTTAGCGTTGGCCCAAAGTAACGTCGGCGTAAGCTAGATAAGAATATTTTAATATAAAGAGGTTTGATATATTTAAAGAGTTTATAAAGAGATTATAAAGAGACGTTTGTTCTACTGTACAAATAAATCTTAAAAATTAAGCACTGATTCCACTTAAAAAAATAATTTAATCTATTTAATGAGATATTATCCTTAAGTGACATAAGTAATATTTAATTTTTCAATACATTTAATAATGTATTTGTATTCATATTCTTATAAAGGTTATTTTTATTACCATACATCCAAAATTATTGAGCACAGATAATCATACACCATCGAAAAACACAAATATTGATTGTTCTAAGAATAACTTTTAATTGGCTGATAAAAATTGGAATTCCATCAAAATATTTATACAGGTAGCAGCTGCTCTAAAAGTCTTCGCTCTGATACCCAAATAATAATTAGTCTGCCCTTAGCACCTCAGTCGGCGTTCAAGAAAAAAGACCTCGCCGGGTATAGCTCGCGAACCGACATAACCTGTAATTTGGAAATTATTATCTAACACATTGTGCCTTTCTGGTTATCCCGCCGGTCAATTTGCCGTTTTTATAGCTCCCACAGAGCCGCGGCCTCTAATTATCTCTGCCACGATCTCGGCCCGAGGCTCGATCTCGAAAATCAATACGTGACTGCAAATACACACACTAATCCATCTAATTAAGGTTTAAATTACAATGAGTCGTTATCGTTTACGTAAAATTAGAAACATGGGAAAATAAATATGTGGTATTTTCGGAAAAGGCAACGTTAAATGCGACGATCGTTATTTGTTTTATAAAAATGACTAAGAGTTTAAAAAAATAGTGCAACTTCAAATATAAGCATATCTATTGTTTGTCTGAAGCCTCTCTGATCTTCAACGAACGGTTATAGATTTGAATATTCATTTTTCGGTTTATAACTTACTAGACGATTCCCGCGGCTTTGTTTTCATTATTTTATTGCCTTAGAAATATATTATACGTAAATAGAAAAAAAAAACATAAGAAACACATAGTGTACTGTGTACATAACATAGTGCTTATAAAATCATAGTTTCCTAAAACTTTAAATTCATCAATATTAATTACTAATACTAATATAACATTATAAATAGGTAAAGTTTGTGACGTTGTGAGTTTGTGACGTTGTAGGGGTTAATCTCAGGAACTACTGGTCCGATTTGAAAAATTATTTCAGTGTTATATAGCTCATTTATCGAGGAATGTTATCATCACGCTAAGAGCAATAGTAGCAGAGCACCAATGAAGGATGTTTCAAAATCGGGTTTTGCTTCCTCTTGAGAGTTTCCGCTGCGTGTTAGCGTGTAGTAAAACTAAAAATATACGATTGAAATCTATTCCTTTGTTTTTAGGTGAAGTGCGCACAACGGCAAATCTTTATTATTTTATTAATATAGATTTATTTAACAAGGTTACAGGCTATTTATCATCACGTTATGACCCTTAAGTGTATAAATTGTCTGTCGGAAAATAAGCTAAGCCATATAGAAGTGATAGTACAGGGTAGGTTATGTAACGAGTCATGAAGTATCTACAGGTTAAGATTGGTTGACCGCCCGTCGGGACCCGAGTTTTACCGAAAGGGGTCGAACTGTAAATGAACTCTTGAAGAGTAGTCCAATCCCTACAAGTACATATTTAACCATGTTGCATATAGCCGTAAACTTATAATTAACAATTATTTGTAATATTTTGTACATATTTAGTTAGTGTGAAAATAATCAAAAATTACACGTGGCTTCAATGTAGATGTTAAAATGAGATGGAAATTCAATTTAAAAAATAAGGTATTGGTACGAATTATGCTTAGAGTCGATGTATAGCCTAAATCGTTTTATTCTTCTATATACGGATCGCATCAATAAAGAAATATTACCCATAGAACTCCTTAAAAAATTATCTCCCACAATAAAAGTCGCCGGGAAACTTAACAGAGGAAATAGTGTGAAGAATTTTCATAAAATCTAAATTAACCACTCAAGTATCATTAAGACTCGGTATCTTGTTAGTGAATCTCTACTAGAGACGGTTAACATTTCTCTTTTACAAAACTCTTTATGTATGAATAATAACATAAATTTAAATTATAATCGGTGAATTTTAACGCCCAATTTTTAAATTAGAGAAACGTAACGAACTGGCCGATGTTACTGAGACATCGTCGTTTGAGATGCGACCGATTGTACGGCTGCCCCTCCTGACGCGGACGCCCTTATTCTATTAGAGAGCACTACTAATGAAATTAATTTATTTCCCGATTACAAACGGTAATAGGGAGTTCAAAAACGCGCCGCTACTCCGCGTCATTAATCATATTAATTAAGACGAGGCCTAAGCGCTTTTGTTCGTGGCGTATACGATAAACGAATGGTTTTACGCTTAAACAAATTACATCGAGCTCGTGCAAGACGACGATAACGTTCAGTTGAATCGTGTGCAATGAAATGACATGACATCGGTTGCCGTGATACAGACACATTTCGGACACGAGCTCAGCCAATCCGCCAATTGATCAGAATAGGGCTGCCATCGTACATTCTAATCATGGAACTCTTATCGATAGTTCGATAACCTAATATATCTATATATAGTGAAAATACAGTTCCTTTGAGGCTCAATCACGTTACAACTATTGTACATATCAGCATAGGATACAAATTTGACGTAGACGGTTCTAGGCTTTTTATTTTTTTGAGTCCATTAAGCCTTTGGCCCTTTATCATTACACGAGCTCGGCCAATCCGCCAATTGATCAGAATAGGGCTGCCATCGTACGTTCTAATCATGGAACTCTTATCGATAGTTCGATAACCTATGTATATCTATATATAGTGAAAATACAGCTCCTTTGAGGCTCAATCATGTCACAACTATTGTACATATCAGCATAGGATATAAATTTGACGTAGACGGTTCTAGGCTTTTTATTTTTTTGAGTCCATTAAGCCTTTGGCCCTTTATCATTAAAAATATATATTTAATGTCAGCGATACGCGCGAGTATCAGATAATTTACTATAAAGACCATCTCTTTTAAAAGAGTTTATTGTAAAAATATTAGGGCAGAGATAAGGCAAAATAAATATTGTACGTCGAATTTTTATTTAGATAAACAATATATATTAATAGTTCGCTTTTGTATTATATTACAAAGACAAACCCAAATTCACTATCTACTATTATTAATGGCTGAATGTTGTAACTGTTTTTATTATAATAAACCATTATTTTTTATCAAATCCTTATTTTACGGATATTTACACTAAGTAGTTTAATTACCCATATAAAAATGTTAGCAAAGGCAGGGTTAAACGCTGCTTTCCTTAGGATATTTCTAATGCCCACCACATCATATTAATTTACCTTACACGTATATCAGGTTATAAGCAGAAAATTGAGCTTCAGCTTTATCAGGTGGTAATTATTTCAACAGAAACCAATCCCAGACTGGCCAATGATCAAATATGATAATTGTCTCTATAAATAAGTAGAAGAACTGAATTAAAACGAAATCAAAATTATATATATTTTATCGTTTCAGCATGAAGTTACAGCTAATTTATAACGATCGATACTTTAGTTACTATTTAATTGATTAATTTTGATATACCCAACTTAATTAAGCACTCAATTTTGAAAATATACTTATTCTCTGTATCAAAAGTACTCAATTAATTGTCTTTAATGAGTAAGTAGTACATTATTGCAAATAAATCGTTATCTAGTCAGTATCTGTCATCATCCTCATCATCACCCTTATCCTACCTAAGTAGGGTCGGCACATGATTTCTTTTTCCACTCTCTCCTGTTAAATGCCATTCACCTTCCATCCAAACCTTTTTCGGTCTTTCTCTACTCTTATATCCGTCCACCATCATACTCAACACTTTTCTAGTTACATGGTTTTCATCTCTCCTCATGACATGCCCATACCATGCTAACCTATTACTCCTCAACTTCTCTGTCACTGGTGCTATTTTCAAACTTCCTCTGATATACTCCTTCTTAATCTTATCCATCCTAGTCACACCACACATCGACCTTAACATTCGCATCTCTGCCACATGTAATTTTCTGTCATCCGTCTCTTTCGTAGCCCTGCACTCAGATCCATGCAGCATGATGCAGTTTTGCACCCAAAGGCGTGTCAAATAACATCTAAGACTTGAGACATCCAAGCCAACCTCACCTGCACGTGGTGCACCCTGCTGAATAACGAACGAGGCAATGACGAAAGCGGGATGGTAGGGTTTTACAGCCTGACTGGGTCGCAACCACCATGTATATGGCGAAAAAGCCCGTCATAGTGATTCGCTTCTGCGGGTCGCGTTTCGGGATCAGCCTGTGCATATCCAGCTTTTCGCAGGCCGGCATGACAGCGGCGCCGTTTTTGTATTGTATTGTACTGTGCTTACCATCAGGCACAGTGCAGTCATTTTGCCGTGCTACTGTATAAAAAAATAGTTAAATAGTATCTGTATTTCAACAAAACAAACAAAACAAGAAACCCTCGATACTTTTGCGG
>MU161394.1:3689-34495 GCA_015888305.1 Antheraea pernyi | reverse complement strand
CACATTTCATGAAGCTATATATTAGTTTATCATCTTTTATGATAACTCTCCAATAACAATTCGCTAAACAATTTTGAGCGTCGCATATACTTTTTGAAAACAAAATCTTTAAAAAAACATAATTTCTGCTCAAAAATATATAATTACGAATCTCGTCGTATGTCATCATCCAAAAAAAATTAAGAGTTCGTTGATTTCGATTTAGCTCGAAAATGTCTAAGATACTTTGATAATAATATATACTTTGATAATTATACCAGGTGACTGTTTAGGCAGTAGCAATATTTCTGAAGGACACTCTGCACTCGATTCTCGTTCTGAGTCACTTAAAACATAAGCGCTTAATATCGGACCTAATTATCTAGAAAAATACAAAATTTATACACAATCCTCTACGCCTCTATGTTCATATTCATTTGAAAGGGAACTTGGAAACGCCGGGAACAAAACAAAAGTGTTTATTGCCCGTTTTACTGTCGAAAGTTATTAACTCCAGATCGCCCATTGTAGCTTTTGGCACTAGTCATTGCACTTAGGTTTATTATTTTATTTATACGTTTGTAGCTATACTTTTGAAAGTCTTAGAACAAACTTTAACTTAGGTTTTCGTGATTGTTTATTAGTATTTGTTTTAATATTATTATTTTATATGTTAAATGTAACCATGAAGTGTCATAATCCTATAATACTGCGAGTGTCTAAACAGTCATCTGGTGTATACTAACCTCCATATTTGTATCTTTATATATAAATTTCTTCTGTGCTTGTGTATGTCACTGAACTCCTTCTAAACGGCTGGACCGATTTTAATAAAAGTTTGTGTGTATGTTCCAGTGGATCCGAGAATGGTTCAGATTCAATTGGACCCGGTAGGTGGCGTTGCGGTTGACTTTTAGGATTTTTTTTTATTATCAAGGCTGGACAACGTCCGCCAGGTCCGCTAGTATATATATATATATACGCAAATGTATGTGTATGTTTATAGGCAGTATAATAACGACCAACCTATTATTAAAATAACTAGTATTTATGTAACTAAATACAATTTATAAATTAATTAATTATCATGAGGAAGTAAAATTTGTAAACATATAAAAAAACATCGGGGTCATGGAATTACTCAACTTTATAAGATGACACATTGTCGATATGGCGGCTCCAGTGTTAACAAATTGTTTACAAAAGTTGCATACTTGATGATAGTGGTTTCATTTCATATCCAGTACCTAACATTATCCGTTGACGTTGACAGCGAACGAAAACAAGATAATAAAAAAATATCCTCTCAAATAGATTTCTAGTTTTTGGAATTAACGCAGAGGGGAACGCTAAGCGGTCATCAAATATCATTACGTGGTGTTCGTTGTGATTCCCCGAGCGGAGAGTGCCGTCTAGATTTTATTTCGACCTAACAATAACAATACGCTATTGATTTGACGGTTTTTCACGGCTTCACCGGACTTGTGTTGCTAAGTGAGTCTTCGCTTATATCTGTGTGAACACATAAGAACGCGATGCTCTTCGGTGAAATCAATTAATTCCCCATTTCTCTTGCCAATTCTCTTAAAACGAATGCATTTGCATGTTATTGGTGAGTATACAGACGATATTATAAAAAAATAACCAGATTGACCTATGTTGATTATTAATCTGCGGGGAGCGTATACAGACGATATTATTAAAAAGTAACCAGATTGACCTATGTTGATTATTAATCTGTGGGGAGCCAAAATTGATGATAGCTAGCTATATAGGTTTTTGGCGGGATTTTGGAATGCCATGCAGTGGTCTTTATATTTTATCCATAATCTTGTGTTATTTGGTTCTATATTGTGTAATGTTGGTGGTGCTTTACGTACTATACTTTTACTGCAAGTGAAGTGGATCGGAAATAATACCACGGAGAATGGATTCTGACTTGCCACAAAAAGTCCCTGAAAAGTTCTAACAAGATGGCCACCATCTTGTTAGTTTATTGAAATTATATCAAGAAACTTGTAATATCGTTACTCTTTTGACAAATGCAGTAATAGTCTACTAGAAGACTGGTTGCTAAAAATAAAATAAAAGAAGAAGATATCTATATGGAATGTCTAATTTAGTAAACCGTTTGTGATGTAAAGAGTAAACATTTTATTACTAAGAATTCTGCATTTACGTAGCAAAAAAAAATTGAAGTATTTATAGTTTGAAATAAATAACGTTCTGTTTACATTTTGATAAATTATATCGTATAAATTATGCTAGTAATAAAAAATAAGGTACTAAAACGCAAAATTGAATGTGACACATTTGTCCTTTGTGTACTTTGTCAAACTGGGTATTAAACGAAGAACGGTCATTTTTTTTTTTTTTGGCTTATAAATTTAATCGAACATAAAGTGTTTCTAATACATATAAGAATGTAAATCTGACGTGTCTGTACATTTTCCATTTTCGTGAATAAAATTGTTGCAGGAATAAGTAATAGAATACATTTCAATAATTTTCAGAAATGTCTGTCTATCTGTATGCCTGCCTGTATGAATACGTTTCACTGCTAAAGTACTAGGTCCACAATAAAAGCTTATTTAAGCATACATAAAGCACATCCTCCGGAGTAACTTACTCTTTGTTTCATTAAAATCGGTCCACTCTATCAAAATTTATTGTAATTTTAATGGCGCCGCGACTTAAGTATGAGAGAAAAGTTGATTAGCAAATAAGAACGAAAGAAAGAAAATATGTTTATTGCAGCAAACACGTGGATAACACAATAGTAGAAAAATAGAGTTACCAAGATGTACCTATATAATATAAAAAGAAATAAAGAATGTACGTTGAAAAGTGCAAATGGACTAAATACGTTCAGATGACTTTATTAGTCATTGTTTTGTGCATCAGGTGCCATGTGGACAAAGTCGCGGGCACAGCTAGTCTTTAAACACTGGAATCACTACATAGAATAAAACAAAGTCGCATTCTCTGTCCCTATATCCGTATGTATGCTTAAATCTTTAAAACTACGCAACGGATTTTGATGCGGTTTTTTTAAATAGATAGAGTGATTGAAGAGGAAGGTTTATATGTATAATAACATCCATTAAATAGTGGAGAAATACTGGTATTTTTGAGGTCTATTTGTAGGTCAGCTAGTAAAGAAATAAGAAAGCAACCCGGGAATTACTTTGTTTCATTTATCTTTAAGTATTCGATGATTTACTAGGATATATTTACGAGAATCATTATAATATGTTAATTAACTAACTCCACTTTCGTTTTCTCGTGGTCAAGCATAGGTAATTGAAATAAAAAGACTGGAGGAAAAAAAATCTATTTATTAAAAACCAAAAACACTTCTTTCCTATTTCAACTATAATTCCTCATATTCCTTCTTACGCTGTTCTCGCTTGGGTATTTGTAATACGGATAATAGGCTCCTATTTTTCTATTATAAACAAGATATGGAGGCATGTTGTAGCCGTTAGAGGTAGATGACCAACTTCTTCTGTACGCGTTTCTTTTCATCTTTGAGTGTTTATGTAGGTCGTTGAAAGTATTTTTCGATTCATTAGCATTGTTCTCCTCAAATGGTGTATATAATTCATTTTCATTGGTAATTTTGCGCGCATTGACAGTCACAGACGCGATCGTTGTAAATAATATCGCAATTAGAATGAGCTGAAAGAACAATAAAAGGAAAAATTACATACCTACACATAAATAGTACATAATTTTTGTCATATGAAGTGAGTAAAGTTAATTGTGATATATTTTTAGACTTATTGAAGTGAAACTTCTCATGGGAGAGTTTTAAAATTCTGATCGGTAATCTTTTTGTGTGACGAAAGTAGTGGGGGTTAACACTGTGTCGGGTAGAGTATTGAAAACACCAGTTCTTGTCCAATCGCCAAAGTTAAGCAACGTCGAGCGCGGTCAATACTTGGATGGGTGCGCCTGCGAACACCGCGTGATTAAATAATTTAATTAAAATATTTGTAATACAAAAGTTTCACTTCCATTGCGTGTCGTTACGACACACCCTTTTTTCTATCTGCGAACTTTAAGAAATCCATTAATTTTTTTTAAATTCCTAACCATAACTTTTTTTAATTGATATTTTAAACAAAACACATACAATGATTTAGGTATTCGAAATGTGATGTCATATTTGATAATAGTTGTTTTTATCGATATTCAATTAATGTATTTTAGCTCACCTTTATTAAAAAGAGTCGTCGGTTTCCCATTTTTGTTAGTTTTATTCTATCTCTTATAATTGCTTTGTTCTGTAAAAAAAAACGACGGAACGTTCCCTACGTCCTCTCTAACTCTTGTCCTATAGTGAAATTACCTTGAACTTCACGTTTGTATATATACGTATTGTCATTTTTTAGTTGTGCTACTTTTTTTAGAACATTCGCAACTGTAGAGACGCATTCTATTGTAAAAATATTTCCTATGGGAACACTTATAAGAAGATGAATAGAACTCTGAAGTAACTCTCGTCTATCTGTTTGTTATCTCTACAGAAGTAATGATTTAGAAAAATAAATTATACCCGGATAAAGCGGATAGCTGTCTGTTTGTAATATATAATTATTAGTTTTTGCTCGCGACTTCCAACAAGTTAATATAGATTTTTGACCAGGTAACAAGAGTGGTGGACGAGGAGTAAACTTTGTTAAAAAAAAATTAATGGCGGAGCGGCGACGGAGCGGTTTTCCTCTCTGTTGCTGGCTGAACCCGGGGGTAAGAGGCGGGGGCCCCGACCTCCCATTGCACGGGCTCGGCGGGCTGACAGTCCATGATGGATTTTCTCTCCACGTTAAAAAAAAAAGGTAACAAGAGTAAACGGGAATAATATTGTTTTTACTTCTGGAGTAAATGTATTATGTCATTTTCTACAGCGTAACAAAGAAACTCACATTCACACTTAAATATTAGTTACTAATATTATAAATGCGAAAGTAACTCTGTCTGTCTGTCACGCTTTCACACCAAAACTACTGAATCGATTTAAATGTAATTTGGTACACAGATAGTCTAGAGTCACAGAAAGGACATACTTTTTAATGCGAAAAATGGGTTGAAAGAGGGTATGAAAAGTTATATGGAAGTATTGTCATTTTTTGAGCTAAGATATATTTTTTAGGCTGTTGATTCGATATAAATAAATATGACATTAAAATCTTGTAAAAGTTTTACCCTCAAGGGTGTACAATAACCATAGGTAATAGGGGATGAAAGTTTGTATGGAAATATGTAAGCTTCCGCTCCGATTTGAAAAATTGTTTCAGTGTTAGATAGCTCATTTACCGAGGAAGGCTATTATAGGCTTTATCATCACGCTACGACCAATAGGAGCGGAGCATCAATGAAGAATGTTTCAAAATCGTTTTTTCCCTCTTTTGAGGGCTTCCGTTGAGTGGTAGTTAGCCCAAAGTCATTATTCCAAGCGGACGAAGTTGCGAACAGAAGCTAGTATTATATAAAGACTTAACTGATACCCATGACATGAATTCAATTTTCTAAGCCTATTAATTACTTCGTTCAAAACCTTAAATCATTAAATATATTAGATAAAAGAAGAATCTATTTTTAATGTTCTTACACCAGGTTTAATCTTGAAGATTCTATTAAAAGTTCCATATATTTCAAAGGTTATCTTGTTGAGTTTACTTTTAAATTGTGATCCATCTACCATCTTCCACTGAACAATCTTTTACAATGGTTCATGATATGTTTGTAATAATAGTAGATGGTAGAGGCACGGTTGATACTATTACTTGTTGCAGCGTGATTGGTTCGGCTCGCCCGGGGTATTACCATCTCATAGAAAACTGACGTGAAGCAACAGTGCTTGCATTGTTGCGTTTCGTTCGGTCAGTGAGAGCGCCGGAGGACCACCTTTCCTCTCCTACCCTATCTTCTCCCTTAACCCTCCCCCTCCTTCTCTTTCCCTCCAAACACAGGCTGGTAACGGACTTGCGACTCCCCTGGTGTTGTTAGTCTCTATGAACGGTGGTGATAACTTTTTTTAAATTGTTTTTATTGTAGCACGGTAACGTGACTGTACCATGCCTGATGGTAAGCACAGTATAATCCAAAAACAATGGCGACCACCGAGTAACACAATATCCGTCGCCGGTCACCGCTGTCATGCCGGCCTGCGAAAAGCTGGATATGCACAGACTGATCCCGAAACGCGCTCCGCAGAAGCGAATCACTATGACGAGCTTTTTCGCCATATACATGGTGGTTGCGACCCAGTCGGGCTGTAAAACTCCACCACCCCGCTTTCGCCATTGCCTCGTTCGTTCTGCAGGTGAGGCTGGCTTGGGTGTCTCAAGTCTTATGATGTTATTCGACACCCTTTACACCCCAAAATTAACAACATCAGGTTACCCACCTGTTTGTTTGCTTTCTATGACATTAAAAAATAAAAAATAAAGTTTGTAATTATGCAAATGATATTTTATGGGAAGCAGTGGCCTTAACCATGAAATCCTTAATTATTAAAGACCAATAAACTTATAATCGTTTCAATGCTTGGTTACTAGGAAAAATAAATAAGAATTCTAATGTTGTTTACATAATTATGTAGAAATTATGTACCTACGTAATTATAAACGTAAGACAACTTCATTAACCTGAAGTCTCATAAAATACACACATAATTACAATCGTTAAACTATTAAAATTAATTGTTTTTATTTAGTATCTTGTAGTATATTGATATTTAAATATAGAGTCCTCGCCAAACTTTTTGACCGCTTTGTACATAGTTGCGCAGAACACAAAGTTTGGTATAAATATACATATTATATGTTTACCTAACTTCGAAGCAATGCATAGGATATAGCAATATATAAGGATATATTAATGTTAGATTACTATAATATATTTTTAATTTGTTTTATATAGGATTGATTATGTAGGAGCCGAGGCTCATTACTGTAGGAGTCTAGATTCACTTGGACAGCGTATAATAATATGACTCGGAGCGCGTATAATAGGTTTTTTATTTATGATATTGATTTATACAGACAAGAGATCCTTCAATTGTTTGAATAACATATTCTATTTTACAATATATTCAAACGTTTTTTTGAATTGAAACTTCTTTAGAATCGTTGTGATTTCAAACCGGATGCAACGGAAAAACGACAGGTAAGAGACACAAATACAAAAATTAGTGAGCCAGAGCGAGAGAGCAAATGTCGGTGTGTATGTATATTGCACACTGTTTAATACTTGCTTGTATTTGAGCATTTAACGTGTGTTAGTATATGTGAAAAGTACGTGAGCTAATACTACTGTACACTGTATGCGGCTGCGTATTACAGCTTTTTAGTAAGAAGTCAGCGTGGTGTGTTATTATTTAACAGTGTTTGTGAGTATTTTTATATCTTGTTGTGCTAAATAATACATTCATTTTTAAACAAATAAAATTTGTAATTATCCTACCCTTGTTATATATATTCATCTCATTCTTTTATCGATTTACTGAAGTTTCACTTCTGTGTGTGACTCGCACACACACACACCTTTTTTTATATATCATAGGAGGCAAACGAACAGGTGGGTCACCTGATGTTAAGTGATTACCACCGTCCATAGACACTTGCAATACCAGAGGAGTCGCAAGTGCGTTGTCAGTCTCTGTTTGGGAGAAGGGGGAGTGTGGAAGAGGGAAGGGGGAGGGTAGTTGGATATCCGGTGCTCTCATTGACCGAACGAAACGCAACAATGCAAGCACTGTTACTTCACGTCGATTTTCTGTGAGAAGGTGGTACTCCCCCGGGCGAGCCAACCCATTCAGGCTGAAACCGGTAACAACTTCAGCGTGACTTTACCACCTAGAGAACTAACCACGTTTTAGCTAGTCTGCCAACGTTTCAGCTAGTCTGCCAAAGAGGATGACATACTCGGTAGCTACAACTATATTACGCACAAGTCCGGACTGACGGCTATATTCAGAGCGGTCGAAAGATTGATGAGAATTGTCTGTACTTTATCTGTATCTTGTAATTTTATAAGAAAACTGTATGAAGGTTCACTATATTAAAAACATATTTTAAAGAGAAAAAACAAGAGATTTGTAACTAACTCCAAAACAAAAGAATAAATGTAGATTAAAGATATTTTGACTTTTATTATAACACAAGAAAACTTCAACGACAGAAATAAAGCAAGAATGTAAAAAAATATATAATCAAATTGCAGATGATTCTTGTTCTTGGGTAAAAAAATTAGAGGTGAGAGCAAGACAAATTTCTTGTCAACAATAAATTATCTTTATTGTTGTATACGTTCCAGGTGACCCCTTGTTTAGTCTATGTCGTTTTTATATTGTCAGGTTTTGTTCTTCTTTGTATGATATTTATATATATTAGTACATAATTCTGTAAACAGACTTATTTTATTTAGAAAAAAAAAGAAAACCTATATAATTTTAATGGAGTAAACATTCACTATTTTAGACTAATTCCCAATTAAAATTATATTAAAACAATTTCCCAAGACAACGTTAGCAAGAATACCCAATTTAACCTATGTTCTTAATTATGCAAGTTCAACAAAATTAAATTTTACTTTATTGATAGTGGAAAGAGTAACATACGGCTACAAAAATCAAGAAATAAATGTATTTGTATCCGGAGAAACCTAAAGGACACTATGTCGGATTTTACCCTATGCACACACACAGGCACGTATAATTCCGGTGTGTTCCAACCTCGTTTGTCCATACCAAAATTAACATTTTGGTTACCACAATACAAGTTATACTTACGAGTAGTCTGAAATTAAATTAGTGCTAGATGGTCACTGTAGCCTCTCGCTGTTTGGGAGAGACGGAAATGTTCGTCGCCCTGGCAACTTGGGAGCTTTTGGCGGGATCTTGGTGTGATGTAGTGGATTTTATTTTTATTCATAATCTTGTGTTACTTGACTCTATATTGTGTAAAATTGGTGGTGTTTTATGTAATATAGTTTGTTTATTGTGCATAAGTGAATTGAATGGAAAATAATACCACGGACCATGAATTCTGAGATGTCACAAAAATTCCATGGAAAGTTCTAACAAGAAGGCCACCATCTTGTTAGTTCATTGAAATTATATTAAGAAACTTGTTATATCGATACTCACTTAACAATGGCAGTAATAGTCTACTAGAAGACTGGTTGCCAAAATCGAATGGAAGAAGAACTTGAAATATTATTAACTATTCGACAATGTCATTCATTGAAATTATATCAATAGATTTGTAATATCGATACTCACTTGACAATGGCAGTAATAGTCTACTAGAAAATTGGTTGCCGAAAATGGAATTTTGTAATACTGTTAACTACTCGACAATGGCAGTAATAATCTGAAAGATTGGTTGCCAAAAATAAATTTAAAAAAAAAAACTCTAACACAGGCCCATGTGGTTAAAGGCGCATTTGTGTTCATTGTATCTCCCATCAGTTCGGGAGTGAGGGCCAAGGTCTTCCCTCTTCAGACCACAAGTCGGGGCTCTGATGAGCGGTCAACACCTGTCTGGTCGGGTAGAAGCACTGGAGAGGCCGGTCCTGCCCACCCGGCTACATTGTGCACAAAGAACACCGAGGGAGCTTAGTCAGTACAAATCTGGCATTCTCACCTATGCTGCTCGACTAGGTAGAACTCCAAGAAGAAACAAAAGCCTGTCGCTGTTTACAAATAACCTGAAACAAAACTACTGTAATGATTCCAGTCAATCGGATTTTACTATCGTAAACTGAGTTTCAAATCCTCGTGGAACAGACAGTATTGCGTGTTGGTAACCAAAACTTTCAGACCGAAACACAGATAGTAGTTTACTTTACATTAGAATTAGATGATATATAATTTAATTAACAGTTCGCGTACATGTCATGCATCAAGCTTTATGGTTGAACGAGATCTTATTGTAGTGTCTCTTTTGCTCCAATAATATGCTGAAAATAAAATAAATGTCAATAAATCGGACAACCTTTTTTATTTTCCGGTTTTATCTCAAAAACGCTGAGAATATATAAAACCAGTTGACTTAAAAATAGCAACACTTTTTTCTAAGAATTTAATAGTATTTAGCTGAGTGCATTATATTTTGCACAGATGACCTATATCACCGATAATGTTGCAGCGTCCAATGAGATCACGTCGCGTCGCTTTAGTTGATATATTTAGAGGTAGCCACTGGTCTCAATAATTGATTGAAATTATTTGACAATAGGCTCTGCCCGCGACTTTGTCCGCGTGGAATAGTTAGTTTGGGCTAACGCTTACACATAACGGAAGCTCTCAAGAGAAAAAAAAAACAATTTTGAAACATTCTTCATTAGTGTTCCGCTCCAATCGGTCTTAACGTGATGATACTACTACTACAAAAAAGTTAAATACGTATTAAATACTTGGTTTAAAAAAGTTTCCTAATAAATGCACCGCGCTCACCCGAGGCAAGTTCGCGTTATCCTTTTTCACAAGTCTAACCTAACGTAACCAAAGCGAGACAAAAGAGCAAGATGCCGAACATTCAGCGGGCGCGGTGCATTTAATATGAGACCTTTTTAAAGCCAGGCCTCAATACGTATTTAACTTTTTTGTAATAACAACGACAAACTTTACCTCTTTATAATATTAGTATAGATAGTATAGATTAGCGAGGGGCTGGTGTTACTCCCGCTCGTAGGAAGTGTACCTCCTGCACGTGCAGATACGCTATATTACATATTTGGTATATATGATATCTATTTAGTCATACGATTAAATAAATGTATATAGGATATTAACTAATTATCATAATAGTAGTACTATGTAGACCTGACCTACATTTTAAGAAAACTAGCTTATTCCCGCGACTTTCGCCGATTTCCGAGATACTCGGTTAAACTATCAATACTTATTGACTCAACAAAGTTATCCATAAGATAAACTGTCAAGTGGCACGTTGAAATCGATTGTGTATTCAGAAACGCAATTTGATAAGTTATCGAACCGATAACGCTATTGAATAGATAAACTACAATTAAAGTACCTCAGAAACCGGGCATTAGTCCCCTTGGAATAGTTACTTTGCCAACGCTAACTTTAACTCGCGACTTTGTTTACGGTGAAGCTGAAAATATTTTAAAATAATACGTACGTTAAGCCCCATTTTGAAGCATTCTTCATTGGTACTGCGCTCCTATTGGTCTTAGCGTGAATTATCACGCATAGCCTTCCTCGATAAATGAGCTATCTAACACTGTAAGAATTTTTCAAATCGGACCATAGTTCCCAGGGCTGTTGCTAGAGTCGAATTTGAGGTAGGGCAGCATTGGTTACAGGTAGGGCGGAAGTAAAAGAATTATCATAACTATTGGTCTGCCCTCGAAGCACGGGCTCCTTAATCAATCATCATGTATATCACTGACCTCTAGGTCACCTATCTCTACAATTATTTTAATCTCAATCTATGAACAAAATTTCTTCGTTTTTGGTGTTTTTAAGGTAGGGCATTGGCCCACAATGCACCATCCCCCCCTAGCTACGGTCATGGTAGTTGATACATTAGCGCGTTCAAGCAAACAAACTCTTCAACATTATAATATTAGTATAGATTCAAAAAAAGTAGTAAATTATTTGTTTTTTTTTTTTAATTTCATTTCATTATTATTTATACAGAATATATGCTATTGAATCTACAGTTTTCTGAAACTTTTTAGATAAGTTAATTAGCACTTTACCGTTTTGTGTGAACAACACACTTGCTGACATTCTCTACGCTAAACTGGGTCTTTAGACGAAATGTAATATGCACGATTTCGTTGGGTCGATTGTCGTTACAACAAACATTCTAGAAGAACTACAATAGTTGTATATAACAAATATATAATGTATATATTTATTTTTAAATTGCCATTTTTATTTTACAACTTACTTTGAATCATATTTTTTTTATATCATACGAGGCAAACGAACAGGTGGGTCATCTGATGTTAAGTGATCACCGCCATCCATGGATACTAGCAACAGGGGAGTCGCAAGTGCGTTGCCAGCCTGTATTTGGTGGGAGAGGGCAGGTGAGCCTCCGGCGATCTCACTGACCGAACGAAACGCAACAATGCAAGCACTGTTACTTCACGTCGGTTTTCTGAAACCAGTTATAGATTTAGCGTGGTTCTACCACCTATGCCACACCATATTCTGTATAATCAAAGCATATTTAAATAGCAGGCCCGGCGGACTTTGTACCCACCTGAAAATTAAAAAAACCTTGACAAATTATATATCTAAACCTTCCTAATAAATCAGTGTATCTACTGATGAAAACCGCATGAAAATTCGTTCAGTAGTTCTATAGTTTATCGCGAACAGACAGACAGACACGGCAGAGGATTTTGTTTCATAATATGTAGTGATATATCATTTTCACCTTTCAATAGGTATATACCTACTTTCTTTTAATTTCAAATACCTTGAACTCGAATGTTTGAAAGGATTTTGTATACTTTATACACATAACGTCAATAAACATATTTGTTAATTTTTAACTACAGATTCAGTGTATTAATAATATGAGATTCAAATATTTAAGACGAATTTCTTTAGAGCTACTAACATTTTTATTGAAGCTACACCTACATATTTTCGCAATCTTCATACTCAATGATAGTTTGTAGCTGATATATCTTGAATTTCTAGAAAACGGGAACAGTTTTTATGTCTAGAAAACGTTTATTGTAGGATATTACGAAACTAAACATAAAACTAAAGTAATAACTTCAGTTCGGGGTTATGAGCGTGAACAATTCTAAAAGTTAATAGCGGAAACATTTAACCAGGTCACGAATCAGACAATCAATATAAATAATATTAATTGAAATAAGATACTCACCAATTAGTTATAGTGATTCCGTATGTTAATTAATATCAATAAATTTTGTTTCTTCGCCCTAAAAGGAAGTAAATAATGTAACAATTATAACAATTATATAATAATCTATAAATAAAAAAGTGTGTGTGTACTTATGTACACGCGTTAGAAGTTATATTTCTTTGGCGTAACAAAATAAAAAAACGTTTGTAGAAAAAAACCACACTAACAATGGAAAAAGTTGACTATAGCTCTTTGGCGTAACGAAATAAAAAACGTTTCAAAAATTTTATCTTTCGCCTTATTCTACGTTTGTAGAAAAACCACACTAACAATGGAAAAAGTTGACTATAGCTAACTTCAAGGTGTCGGTGTTTCGTGACGATGTGCGCGCGCATCGTAAAAATTTACTCTCATCACTTTTCCCTATCGTGCCAAAAGAAGTATACCTTCAATAATCTAT
The DNA here is from genome assembly GCA_015888305.1 of Antheraea pernyi. Taxonomy (NCBI): domain Eukaryota; kingdom Metazoa; phylum Arthropoda; class Insecta; order Lepidoptera; family Saturniidae; genus Antheraea; species Antheraea pernyi. The sequence goes on along the minus strand of MU161394.1, from coordinate 21,184 downwards.
AAATAAAAATTATTAAAAAAGTTGATTTTCGCAACTTCCTGTGTTCGTAACCTTTATTTTTTTAAACGTTTTTTACTAAGAATTTCTTTCAAAAGCTCTTTGTGTAATACATGTATATTATATTTATCCTTACATATTATAAAACAAAGTCTTCTACCGCGTTCGAGTATGTTCGAGACAAACTCGAAACTTTTTTACTAAGAATTTCTTTCAAAAGCTCTTTGTGTAATACATGTATATTAATATTTATCCTTACATATTATAAAACAAAGTCTTCTACCGCGTCTGTCTATATGTTCGAGACAAACTCGAAAACTTCTGAACGAATTCTTGCTGTTGCGGTTTTCACTAATAAATAAAGTAATTCATGAGGAAGGTTTTTGTATATAACTTGGCAAAGTTTTCGTTTATTATCAGGGCGGGACAACGTCCACCGGACCCGCTAGTATGAAATAAAGAAAAGTCGATGTACTCTAATATAGTCGTAATATAGAATTTTTGAGCGCTTACGCTTATCTATACTAATATTATAAAGAGGTAAAGTTTGCGAGTTTGTGACGTTTGAAGAGGGTAATCTCAGAAACTACAGGTTCGATTTGAAAAATTCTTTCAGTGTTATATAGCTCATTTATCGAGGAAGGTTATAATAGGCTATATGTCATCACACTAAGATCAATGAGAGCGGAGCACCAATGAAGAATGTTTCAAAACAATGTTTCAAGACATCCACTCCCTCGGCGATAGGTTGGTAGTTTCATACTCTTACTAACTAAAACCTCATTATTAAGCATCTGCCGAGCTAATGGAGGTCACCGTGATACTTCTGCAGCAAGGTCCAGCTCAAACTCCAGACCACCCGGCCACCGAATCACCGAACTAGTACAATGGAAGGTCAAATCCCCTAGGCCCTTGGCAGTGCAGTGCTGCAGAAAACGCTTCCTCCGACTGCCGCCCACCAGTTTTTTTTACCAAGATTCCGTTCTCGCCCTCTAACGTTTTTACGTGGTTTTTCCCAATGGTACTTTTACCGAGGTTATATCTCCCTTTCATCGCCAAAAAGGGTGACCTTGTTTTAAGAATGAAATGAAAAAACTACGTTGGGTAGAATGTTAAAAACTGTAAATTCTTGTACAAAAACAAAATCATTCCGTTTTCAGTTTTGAATTTACTCCGCGTAAATGAGGAAAGTTTGCTATACGTAATTATTAGTATCCACAAATTTAAGTAGTTATAGGCTTTTGTTTCATAAGTTAACGAAAAAATACCACAGTTTAAATACATCCCCGTAATTTCAAAAAGACAGTAAATGTTACCTTATCTGTGGTGACAAATTATTACTCAAATTACCTGTTATGGTTATCTTTAATTAGTCTTATATCTGAAAACACTACATAAACCGGGTAATTATGCCATCGCCCTAATGAAATGCTATTAAATTTCAAGTTATTTGCAAGCGGAAATGTATATAAAACTGAACATTCAAACGTTAATTAATAATAATGTGAATTTGAAAAATACTATAAATTAGTACACTTCCATATACTTTTAGTAAGTTTAAGTTTCAGTATAATAATAGATACCTGTCGATTTCATTCTCCATAAGTAGAATTCATTTCGGAAGAATATTTTAGAATATTTCAACTAAATCAGGGAGTTATGAAGAATTGGATTATTGCGGGAATGGTTAGTTATTATAAAAATGTATTAATTTGATATTCCATGGCAGCTAATTTCAAGCTAAAACTATGTTTATCATATAACTATTGATGTGTTTCAAAATAATATGAAAGTACATTTACAAAATAATCTATGATTAAAAAAGTAAGCTTGCTTATTATAGTCTGACCGCAACCGCTGTACCGCGTCATAGGTACGTGAGCAGCGATTAGACGATACCACACGATATAAGTGAAGACTTTTTTTTTTACTTTAGTAGCACGGTATAATGACTGCCATGCACCTGATGGTAAGCACAGTACAATCCAAAAACAATGGCGACCACCGAGTGACATAATATCCATCGCCGGTCGCCACTGTCATGCCGGCCTGCGAAATGCTGGATATGCACAGGCTGATTCCGAAACGCGACCCGCAGAAGCGAATCACTATGACGGGCTTTTTCGCCATATACATGGTGGTTGCGACCCAGTCGGGCTGTAAAACCCTACCACCCCGCTTTCGCCATTGCCTCGTTCGTTATTCAGCAGGGCCAGTTCTCGTCACACAAAAAGGTTACCGATCAGAATTTCAAAGCGTTCCCATAAGCGATCTGTATCGCGCGATATGATTTTTATGACAATCAGGGATTTATTAAGTAGTTCTGCTCTACAGTATGTGGCAATATAGTTACTGTTTATTTATAACTTAATTGTAACTCTGGCATGTATATTCATTAAAATTAAAATACACCTTTTTCCGTGAAACTTTTACTTCTATGTAGTTCATATTAAAAAGAAATTAAATTACTGTGTTGAATCAGGTTTTTCTTAGTTTTCAATATATAAATTGTTCGTTCCGGTTGATTCAGAAAATTGCGATTTATAGGTTTCCGACAACTTTGGTTTTTTTTGACGTATGATTCCCGTTCCATTGATGAAAGGTGACGCCATAACTGGGTGCATAGACAGCAACATGGATCCCAATGTTGCTAGAATGACCTGAAAGTTTTAATATATTTACGAAACGTACTCGTTCTCTGATTAAAACTCATTCAATAATTTACATTATTGTAATTATAACGTACCTAATCATTGACATACAAAAACCCAAGAGGCACAGTGTTGAATAAAAGTAGCACCCAAAACCGTTCGCAAAAACTCCCCAACATGTACATACGTGGTTATAGTTATGCGATAAACTTATGGTTTTGCAAATTCAACGTTAAACTTTGAGGTTTTCTTTAAGATAGGTATACATTTTTTTACTGATCTCTTGTTACATTTTTCAAAAGCTGCTTAGTTCCTATGAAAAAGCTTAGTGATATGTAGCCTAGATTATAATCTGAAAATTATCTTTCTCAAGTCTCTTTAAAATTGACAAACAGCAGCCATGCTGACATGTAAACGAAAGTGAATGTAATCGAAGTGTATCGTTTCAATAAATACATTTTTATTATTACATATTATATTCATAAAATAATATAATGTGTCTTATAAGTTTTCACTTATATCGTGTGGTCTCGTCAAATCGCTGCTCACGTACCTATGGCGCGGTACAGCGGTTGCGGTCAGACTATAATAAGCAAGCTTACTTTTTTAATCATAGATTATTTTGTAAATGTACTTTCATATTATTTTGAAACACATCAATAGTTATATGATAAACATAGTTTTAGCTTGAAATTAGCTGCCATGGAATATCAAATTAATACATTTTTATAATAACTAACCATTCCCGCAATAATCCAATTCTTCATAATTCCCTGATTTAGTTGAAATATTCTAAAATATTCTTCCGAAATGAATTGTACTTATGGAGAATGAAATCAACAGGTATCTATTATTATACTGAAACTTAAACTTACTAAAAGTATATGGAAGTGTACTAATTTATAGTATTTTTCAAATTCACATTATTATTAATTAACGTTTGAATGTTCAGTTTTATATACATTTCCGCTTGCAAATAACTTGAAATTTAATAGCATTTCATTAGGGCGATGGCATAATTACCCGGTTTATGTAGTGTTTTCAGATATAAGACTAATTAAAGATAACCATAACAGGTAATTTGAGTAATAATTTGTCACCACAGATAAGGTAACATTTACTGTCTTTTTGAAATTACGGGGATGTATTTAAACTGTGGTATTTTTTCGTTAACTTATGAAACAAAAGCCTATAACTACTTAAATTTGTAGGTACTAATAATTACGTATAGCAAACTTTCCTCATTTACGCGGAGTAAATTCAAAACTGAAAACGGAATGATTTTGTTTTTGTACAAGAATTTACAGTTTTTAACATTCTACCCAACGTAGTTTTTTCATTTCATTCTTAAAACAAGGTCACCCTTTTTGGCGATGAAAGGGAGATATAACCTCGGTAAAAGTACCATTGGGAAAAACCACGTAAAAACGTTAGAGGGCGAGAACGGAATCTTGGTAAAAAAAACTGGTGGGCGGCAGTCGGAGGAAGCGTTTTCTGCAGCACTGCACTGCCAAGGGCCTAGGGGATTTGACCTTCCATTGTACTAGTTCGGTGATTCGGTGGCCGGGTGGTCTGGAGTTTGAGCTGGACATTGCTGCAGAAGTATCACAGTGACCTCCATTAGCTCCGCAGACGCTTAATAATGAGGTTTTAGTTAGTTTATGAAACTACCAACCTATCCCCGATGGAGTGGATGTCTTGAAACATTGTTTTGAAACATTCTTCATTGGTGCTCCGCTCTCATTGATCTTATTTCAAAACAATGTTTCAAGACATCCACTCCATCGGGGATAGGTTGGTAGTTTCATAAACTAACTAAAACCTCATTATTAAGCGTCTGCGGAGCTAATGGAGGTCACTGTGATACTTCTGCAGCAATGTCCAGCTCAAACTCCAGACCACCCGGCCACCGAATCACCGAACTAGTACAATGGAAGGTCAAATCCCCTAGGCCCTTGGCAGTGCAGTGCTGCAGAAAACGCTTCCTCCGACCGCCGCCCACCAATTTTTTACCAAGATTGCGTTCTCGCCCTCTAATGTTTTTACGTGGTTTTCCCCAATGGTACTTTTACCGAGGTTATATCTCCCTTTCATCGCCAAAAAGGGTGAACTTATTTTAAGAATTAAATGAAAAAACTACGTTGGGTTGAATGTTAAAAACTGTAAATTCTTGTACAAAAACAAAACCATTCCGTTTTCACAGTTTTGAATTTACTCCGCTTAAATGAGGAAAGTTTGCTATACGTAATTATTAGTATCCACAAATTTAAGTAGTTATAGGCTTTTGTTTCATAAGTTAACGAAAAAATACCACAGTTTAAATACATCCCCGTAATTTCAAAAAGACAGTAAATGTTACCTTATCTGTGGTGACAAATTATTACTCAAATTACCTGTTATGGTTATCTTTAATTAGTCTTATATCTGAAACCACTACATAAACCGGGTAATTATGCCATCGCCCTAATGAAATGCTATTAAATTTCAAGTTATTTGCAAGCGGAAATGTATATAAAACTGAACATTCAAACGTTAATTAATAATAATGTGAATTTGAAAAATACTATAAATTAGTACACTTCCATATACTTTTAGTAAGTTTAAGTTTCAGTATAATAATAGATACCTGTTGATTTCATTCTCCATAAGTACAATTCATTTCGGAAGAATATTTTAGAATATTTCAACTAAATCAGGGAATTATGAAGAATTGGATTATTGCGGGAATGGTTAGTTATTATAAAAATGTATTTATTAATTAATTGATTTTTAGTAATTAGTTGAGTAGTTTTGAGTTTTGAGTAATTAATTTGATAGCAGCTAATTTCAAGCTAAAACTATGTTTATCATATAACTATTGATGTGTTTCAAAATAATATGAAAGTACATTTACAAAATAATCTATGATTAAAAAAGTAAGCTTGCTTATTATAGTCTGACCGCAACCGCTGTACCGCGCCATAGGTACGTGAGCAGCGATTTGACGAGACCACACGATATAAGTGAAAACTTATAAGACACATTATATTATTTTATGAATATAATATGTAATAATAAAAATGTATTTATTGAAACGATACACTTCGATTACATTCACTTTCGTTTACATGTCAGCATGGCTGCTGTTTGTCAATTTTAAAGAGACTTGAGAAAGATAATTTTCAGATTATAATCTAGGCTACATATCACTAAGCTTTTTCATAGGAACTAAGCAGCTTTTGAAAAATGTAACAAGAGATCAGTAAAAAAATGTATACCTATCTTAAAGAAAACCTCAAAGTTTAACGTTGAATTTGCAAAACCATAAGTTTATCGCATAACTATAACCACGTATGTACATGTTGGGGAGTTTTTGCGAACGGTTTTGGGTGCTACTTTTATTCAACACTGTGCCTCTTGGGTTTTTGTATGTCAATGATTAGGTACGTTATAATTACAATAATGTAAATTATTGAATGAGTTTTAATCAGAGAACGAGTACGTTTCGTAAATATATTTACGAAACGTACTCGTTCTCTGATTAAAACTCATTCAATAATTTACATTATTGTAATTATAACGTACCTAATCATTGACATACAAAAACCCTTCGTTCATTCAAATAACCATCACTAGATTTAGAATCACTAACATAATATTGAAAATTACCTATAAATATGTTTGTAACTTTATTATAGTCGAAAACTTTCTCTGTATGTCAATAGAATCTGAAATAGTTCAGATTTAGCACAAATTTCATGAACTGTTTTTTTTTCACCATATACTAGTTATGCACTTTATTTATTTCCTAAACGTAACTTATGCAGATAAGGTTTAATATATCATTACTGCCCCGTAGGCACTTAGTAGTAAGACTTCTAGTAAGAAGTATTAAAATGCACACACCCGAATTAGTAAAAAATTGGGTGCAGCATTTTGACTAATTACTGAAGTTTCTTAATTGATTTCTAATGTTTATTTTATTGCTTTATTATGAATGTTAAAACATGTTATATATTTTAGTTTTATGCCCAGAACAATTATTCGTCTTTTTGTCCGGGACTATGTATCCGATACAGATATTTGTCAATAACAAATGAGTTATGAATTAATAATATCCTAATCGTTTGTATGAACCCAAGTCCTCTAAGAGGTTTACCACCAAATTATAATGAGCCTGTATTAACGAAAAATGTCATATGAAATGATAAACTATGATTTAAAAAAAACCAATATGTGCATCTTCCGAAGCTTTAGTTCTTCTGTTTTAATCAATTCCTCAATTGATTGATTTCCCATTAATTTGGTTTCCAAATCTGGTGACATCTCTACCCACAACACAATAACCCTCTAATTCAATAGTATAAGTTACTTATATTAAAATGAAAATAAACAATTTTCTTTGAATAATTGTTTATTCGGAATAAGTAAAAAATAATTTGCAGTTTAATATTGACTATGACAGTTTCATAAAAGCCTAAATGTAACCATAGACACTATTTTTGTTCATCTAAATTTCTTAAGGCGGCAATGAACCCACATACGCCTATTAAGTACATATCGAAAAGGATAATATGATGTTGTATTTAAAATAACGAACCAAAATTATAAACAGTTATAATAATCTTCCCTGTAATATTAAATTAGCAAGAGAATAAAATAGCACTGGACAAAACATTTTTACAGTATGTTACTTAGAAATATTTGTAACATATACTTTCACTGTTCTAGCCAATGATATTATAACCAAAAAGCTATAGAAACTTCATTAGCGCTTCGACGGCGGCTTGTTAAAACTGCTCCCTTATCCATATATATTTAAACAATATATAACTATTTCATTTTCACCACCAATATTGAGTAAGTGTCATCTTACTTCCACATTTTATCTAAGACAGTGTGGCGTTACAATATTACTTTACGTATGTGTGTGTTAACATGCCATTTGTTTTGCCAAAATATCTACTAGGTAATGTATCTACAGTTTTTTAGTTATAACATCATTGGTTCAAGCCTACTTAAATTTTCAACTGGAAGTCATACCTTTTAGCGTGAATGTAACTACAATTTTTTTTTTTACGCTATTAAATACTAATTACAATTTTTTTATTTATTTAACATACCATGTAGAAAAGCCTATATAAAAAAAGATTAAAGTTATCTGTATGTTCATAAATGTGCTCAGTATATCTCTGTAAGCGCTGAGAATAGCTGGGAATAATGTCACAGTAGAACGAGTTTACTCTCCAGCATTTCCCTGACTCACGAACAAGTTGTAATATTTAGCTTCGCGAAGTACTCCAGGAGTCCTTGCAGGCGTTTCTTCACCCGCTTCTGGTCGTCAAGTGTGCAGCCCAGTATAGCCGTCTCGAAGTTCTTATCCGTCCCAGTGTTGGGATCAGGTTGGGAGGTGCACGCGTTCATGTAGGTCTGACAGCGTGTGTGAGCCGCAACTCCATCGACGTGTACCGACATCACTAGTTGATCTATGTACATGTTCACCTGGAAATCAGATTTACACAAACTATAAATGGGAATAACTGATTAAATTACTGACGATTTTTGCATAGTGGTAGGACATTTCCACCCTCAACTTAAAAATCTATCGCCAAGTGCCTATACATTAGTTCCGGCAGCTGCTCTTGACAGTCGGTCTTCCTAGGTTTAGCACGTTTACCATCTTGGACCATGTTGTCATTTAATTGTCATCGGCTGTGATTCTGATCAAACGCTCAATCATATAAAGTACTAAAAAAAAATTGAGTGCGAGTCCACACCCAGTTATTAATAGGTCTTTACCTACGAAATTGCCGTTCTGCAGTACTGGCCATTTCAAATCAAAATAATTTTTGTTTGGTTAAGAATTCTAATTTCAAATTAATTTTATCCCAAAGTAGTCATTTCTTTATTGATTGGTGTTACATTTTCATCGCATTTCAATATTTTTTGTCATCATGGATACGTTAAAAATTCGAGAAATTATGGAATATGAGTACCATCGTGGCAGCAACGCGGCACAAGCGGCAAGCAACATCAACGACGTTTACGGAGCTAACACTACAAACCAACGCACCACCTGTTATTGGTTTGCTCGTTTCCATTCTGGGAATTTCGACCTGAAAAATGAACCTCGCGGTTGTCCGAAGACTTTGGACTTTCATGTGTAAGCATGTGTGCGTGCACGTGCGTGGAGGTGATATGTGTGATGTTGTTGCAGTGTTGTAAGATTTTGTGTCACTGTATCGCGCGAGCAGCGTACTCAAGCGCTCCACGTCGAAGGAACGTACCTAGGCTTGAGCCGCTGCCGAGGGGGCCTAGTCTGGTAGCAATATAAACCGTTAAGAATAAATTCTAACAAGTAATCACATTTCAAATAACCGACACGAGTTCGGACAGAGATACTGCACGGTACGACGACCGCCGAAAGAGTGAGTCAGTCAGTCCTTAAATAGGCCGTCGCAGTACAACTACCCGATATTTCATTTATTTCCAACACGGCCTTTCTGACGAGGTTACGTCCTCGAAGCCCTTAGCAAGAACTCGTGGACGGACCGACGGCTCTCTCCGTGTGCGGCGTATCTTGCACCTACCAACCAACGCTATGCAAAAGCGTTCAAATCTCATATGCTTTACACAGGTCTGTTCCAACGCAACCGAATACCCCGAACCAACTTGAGTGCCGAACTGGGTTTACATCAGTCTCTTGTAGGTCCTCCCAGATACCTACAGTTATCAACCCATATAGGCTTTACACAGGTCTGTTCCTACGCAACTGAATATCCCGCACGTACTCGAGTGCCGAACAGGATTTACATCAGTCTCTAGTAGATCACCCCAGACACCTACGGGTCGGATTTAAACAGGTCTGTTGTCAGCGGCGCTACTGACTCACCTCGATACCTTCCCAGTGTCAGTGTCAACCCAATACCATGCGCAGTCAGGATTTACATGGGTCTCTTCCACTGAACACCCAACAGTTCACAATCAAAGATACATATAGTCAATGGTCGGATTGAAACACTTCTGTTGTCAGCGGCGCTACTGACTCATCCCCGATACCTTCCCAAGTATCAGGGTCAACCAAATACCACGCGCACTCAGGATTTATATGGGTCTCTTCCACTAAACACCGCAACTAGGCTAGTACTAAATATTTCGAAACTGAATTGTGTTGAAATTATTTTCTTTTCTTATAATTCCTATTAGGTACTTAATTTTATTATATGCTTAAATTGCTTAGCATCTTGCAATATTTGTGTTGGAATTTTCTGCATTACTAGCCTCTGCCCGCGACTTCGTTCGCGTGGAATAGTTACTTTAGGCTAACGCAGCGGAAGCTCTCAAGAGGAAAAAACCCCGATTTTGAAATATTCTTCATTGGTGGTCCGCTTCCATTGATCTTAGTGTGATGATATATAGCCTATAACCTCCTTCGATAAATAAACTATTTAGCAGCGAAAGAATTATTCAAATCGGACCAGTAGTTCCTGAGATTACCCCCTATAACGTCACAAACTTCACCTCTTGATAATATTAGTATAGATTTGAGAATACATAAAACTATCGTGCTCGGCGGACGTTGTACACCTTGACAATAAAAAAAGCAATCTAAACCATTCTCGGATCCACTAGAAAACGCACACAAAATTTCATCAAAATCGGTCCAGCCGTTTAGGAGTAGTTCAGTGACATACATACGTACAGAAGAAATTTATATATAAAGATAAGTGTTTTAAATCGTTTAATCATATGCAGGACGGATATGTTTCTATTAGATTTTATTGTACTAATTCAAAACTAGATTTACGGAACCCGTCAATTAGACTGACGTTAACCGCTTGATCGATTTCAACCGTTTTGCATCGTAAATTAATCATTTCTTGCCAAGAATTTATACACACTGGTTTCTTTTTCCACAACTGAGAACGGCAATGCAACAATATTATGTACAAGTACTAGTATTACGTACGTACGTACAACATAATTGATTACGCCGATGTAACTTATCCAACCCTTACAGAGGAGTTACTCAATAAACTCGATCGCCTCCTAAACTTGTGCATTCGTTACATTTTCGGACTGCGTAAGTACGATCACATTTCTCAATTTCGTTCGCAACTAAACTGGCTTGATATCCGATCTCGTCGAAACGCTCACATATTGCATTTTCTTTATAGTGTTCTATTTTAGCCTATATCTCAACAATATCTCCAGGAACGATTCATCTTCCTAACGGCTCACGCTAGTGATCTTCGTTCGGCATACACTAAAACTCTGGAGATACCTCAGCACAGATCTAATTTATATTCAAACTCATTCACAATAACTGCCATACGATTATGGAATACATTACCGCATCGAAGTAAAGATGTCGAAACTATCAATAAGTTTAAAACTCAATTACACCACTATTTATTCGAAAAAAAAGGAGGGAGAGTATTATTTTTTTTTCTCGAACTGACTACGCTATTGACCCTGCAGGGTCTTCACAGCTTCACCGGACTACGACAGTGTGATTATACAGTTTATATTTATAATTAACTTTTGCTGTGTGTATATATTTTTATTACTATCTTTGTAATTGTTATATATTTGAAAATTATTGTTATTATATTACTGTTAGAAAGGTATATTAGATTACGTTTTATTTAGGTAAATATATATTATATAGTAAATGGAGTGGAGGTGACGGTCAAAGGAGCAACCCAGTGGATATCTATACATGAAACCTATATCTGATAAGTTTAATAATTAGTAATTATAACATTTTTCTTTTTCACATAAAACGAATCTTTTTGGCTGAGATATTAAACTTATTATTTTTATTATAGGAAGCAAACGAACAGACGGGTCACCCGATGGTAAGTGATCACCGCCGTCTATAGACACTAGCAACACCAGGGGAGTCACAAGTGCGTTGCCGGCCTTTTAACTATATTTTCTTTTTATATTACTATATTTATATATATGGTGTCCCGTATCTTTTTTGTAAAGCTAACAGAAATGAATTTTGCTACAGATTGTATTCCTTTATTTCAAATCATTCCAGTACCGCACGCTAGGTTATATAATTTTGCTAATTTGAATTACATTTATTGTGATCAATTATTGAAAATATATATTTACCTAAATAAAAAGTAATCTAATATACCTTTCTAACAGTGAAAGAATTTTCAAAATCGGATCAGTAGTACCAGAGATTACCCCGAACATCCAAACTCACTAGCTTCAACTTTTTAATATTGGAGTTTCATATATACGAATTCTACCAGTGACAAGTCAGCCGTGCGAGTCACTTTATAGGTAGTATTTAATTTTTATTATATAATTTCGGTCTTTCAGATTAGGCCACTGAGACACACAAAGACAAACACAACACTTACAGACATCATGCCTTGAATAAATATATATTTACATAATATTTACTTTTACTTATTGTGGTATGTTATAGTTTGATTTTGTTGAAACACATAGAATTGGCCAGAGTATTGACAAAAGGAGAAAATACACACCTTTGTGTCTTTGTTAAAATCAGACGGACGTATTATATATGTATATTGTTAGGTAAAATATAATACATTAACATACTAAATTGGGGTAATCGATAAAAATATGTTCTGGAGTGCCTTCATCAAACCCAAATTCACATATTGAGTTGTCCCTAATTCTGAGCTTTGCAAGAAGGACTGGAGAGCACACGTCTACAGATAGATCCTCAGTCTACAAACAGTAGACGCAGCAAACTTGCACCTTTCACGGAATTTATAAAGCCATGGCTTACCAGGAATGTTATCCTGAATGGAAACATAAGATTTGCCTTTAATTTGGTTGGGTATATTCCAGTTTGAGTTTCATGATAGAAACAAATCAGTCTTGTTTGGGTAGGATAAATACTGAACATATATTCTATAGTGATCAAAATATCTAGCCTGGATAGCAATTATTTGGCAAGAAGATTAACAGCTTCATTGCCCTATATCCTACACACACTATGGCCTCGTATCCATACCAGAGTTACATAAATTCCTAAACAATGATATTGATACAAATGGAATTGATTAATTGTGATCCAGTTGTATTTAATTGAAATATGTAAAAAATGTTAAAATAATATCAGATGTAGTGTAAAAAGTTTCAATAAGAAGAAAAAGCCCTTTCTTTCTTAAGGCAAACAATTTCATTGATTATAAAAACATTTATTTACATATAAATTTGTTGAGCCAAGAACCATCTCGGACGTCCCCAGAACACCCTACTAAATTATTATCACAATCTGATCAGTAGTTTCAGAATGCATTGAGCACAAACATACAAACATTGAATTTTTATATATAAAGATATGCATAGTATACATTTATAAAATTATTTTAGGTAAAATACATTTTATTCAGTATATATTTCTCTATAGAGAATCATTTATTTTCAATCAAAGTAAGATTGATATACAAATATTTAGGAGATAGATGAATGTTCACATGTTGGCGTATTGCCATCGACCTGCATGCACTCCACATACGGAGTACGAAAGATTCCATTCTATATAAGGCCGCGTAATGCAAATTGTACTATATCTAACACCGTAAGCATTTAGGTCCAAATGTTTTTGAAAAAACTTTTCTGTAATGTACACACCCACTCACAATTTTCCATTTCTTTAATACATTTTTTAAAAAGCGCGTGCGGAGCCGCGGGTAACAGCTAGTTTAATTAATGGCATTAAGCTCGCCAGTATACAAATCTAAAGTGCAATAAAGAAAGAATTCAATATTATTAATACAGTTATTTTAATTATTTCAGAAATGTTGACGTAAGGTAAATTGAGCAATCAAAGAGTCAAATCCTTGATCGCTAATCGAACAATAGACTATTTATAACTATCAATTGATAGGTCAAGTGATTTTATAATGACCAGCATTAGGCTATTTATTATAGATTACATCTTCTCCATTGTGTAATGTTTGGAACTACAGCAAATATGTCTATTTGGTGATTACACAATAGCTGTACCTAGTAATTTCAATTGCGTTTCTCTGAGACCCCTTCTACCTTGCTCGCCACACGGTCCTCACTATATTAGGTTCACTGTAAGCTTCCTTAATAAAAAGCATATAAAAATCAAATGTGAATTAGCATGTTCAAATAAAAAAAATAACTCTCTTGAACTTTAGATCTTCTATACATATAATAAGAATGTAAATGTAATGTGTCTGTACTTTTTTTTTATCATGAAAAAAAATGTTGCAGGTGTCTAAGAATAAGTAATAAAATACATTTCAATCATTTTTAGAAATGTCTATATGTCCATCTGTTTGTATGAACATGCATCACTGCTAAAGTACTGGGTTCACAATCAAACATCACCGAGAAAATCATAAAGCATATCTTCGAGAATAACTTAGTTTTTATTTCATTAAATTCGGTCCACTCTATTAAAAAGTATTGTAATTTGAATGACGGCTCGAGTTAAATACTAGAGAAGAGTAGTTAATCTATACTAATATTACTAGGCTGGAGGGTTTATTTGTTTACTACTGGTCCGTCTTTCACTTTTAGATAGCTTATTCATCGAGGGAGGCTATATATCATCACGCTAATACCAATAGGAGTGGAGCACCAATGAAGAATGTTTCAAAATTTTTTTTCTCTTTTTGAGAGCTTCCCCTGCGTGTTAGCGTTGGCCCAAAGTAACTATTACACGCGGACGAAGTCGCGGGCAGAAGCTAGTTTATTAATATAATTGCAAGTAGACAATTATAAATAAGCTATATTTTAAACAGGTTACAAGGAATACAATAGGGTTGACAAATCTATCTCAAAGTGAATCGCCTCCCCAATACATTAAGGCCAAAACAATCATAGAAACTTCAAAGGTTTTTACATAAGAAACTTCATCTACATTACATACTCGTCTATAAAAATGTGAAATATACAAACCTGGTGTAAGGCTTCTTCCTGCTGTGAATCGCGATCGGTACGTACTGCGACTTCCACGGTCAAAGCGCGCGCCAGGATGCGGTCTGCGTATCGCATGATATCATCCTTATCACCTGAACAATTTCCAAGTGATATTTAATTTTAAAAATATTCTATCATTTAACATATTCCATAAGGTACTTATTAATTTCTAAAATTATTCTTAATTTTGATCCTAAACTTAACATCTTGCCTTAGTTCCCAAAGTGGTCCACGAGAGGCACGACGGGGTTTCCACGTTGGCGTGACAAAAAATGGGGGCTCACAATTCGTAAGCAACGGTCCACGACAATTTATGTGCTTTCGATAGTGAAAAACTAAAGTGATGGCTTGACTTCACCTATCAAATGTAGGCAGATAATATATATATATTTTTTATGTTAAAGGGCAGCAAACAGACACACGGACCATCTGATGGTAAATCGTTACCGTCGCCTATGGACACCTGCAATACCAGGGGTAACTGGACTGTTGCGTTGCCGGCCTTGAAGAGTGTGTTTCAATGCCTTTTTATCATAATTCTGAGGGAACCCATTCCACAATGTCAGTGTAATAAAGCATAATGAAAGTCCTGGAGAACCTTACAGTTGTGGCTGTTTTATTAGGTTTTAGAGTGTGTGGAGGAGCTACCAGCCAGGGCACCATGTCAAAAAGTTCTTCAATTTAATTTATACTTTAATATATTCATATTTTAAGAAGCTCAGTGACTGTTACTTGTAAAAACTTGCATATTCCATAATCAAGATGGCCAACTTTACTTTTTTGACATCCACAGCATAATTAATGAATTAATTATTCAATCAATTCTAACATTTTTATTTTTTATACTATTAATTTGTGGTTGGAAATCAGTCGCAACATAAATTTCCATAGTTAGATCTAGTCTTCACGTTTTTTTGTCCAGTTTTGAGAATATGATAGAAATGTAGCTGAAGGGGGTTCATCGAGAAACCTTAAAATTTTGAAACTGGTTGATGAGAAAAAAGTTCGGGAACCACTGGACTGTAATATCTCGAAAAGCCGAAGAATATAAAGATTTTATTACTCTTTACTTTGACCATAATCTCATCTGATGATAAATGAAGATGTGGTCTAAAACTGGTACTAAGCCTAAAGGGGCTGGCTCTTAAGTATAGCTACCAAAACACACCAACAGGTGACAGATTTTCAACTTTTAACAAAAATCTTTCATATTTTTCATAGAAATAACAGAAACAATTGTATAATAATCTATAATGATGTTTTAACATAAGTTTATGAATGCAGTTTAAAAAAAACTTACAAATATATCAAATAAAAAGAAATATTTAATTACAAAACCAATTAATATCTAAATACTAAAATGGGAAAAAACACAACTAGATCACAAACACAATATAAGAGATTTTTGTTCTTTTTTATTACTCATAACAACTTCAAGGATACTTAATACCCCCTCAATCAATTATGCAATCAACTGTCTTTCAAGATGATAATTACTGATAACAACAGATCAGCTCAATCATGAGGGAGTCTGTAAAACTGAAAGTAGTGTTTAAATAATAACTCACATTCCACTATATCAGATAGGAGCTCAGAGTGTTTAACACTGTCTAATGTAGAGAGCAGCGAGTCTTTCTCTTCTTCAATACGAACTGTATCTCGCCTAAGTCTCTCCACCCGCATTTCCACCTGGTCGAGAACAGCTACCAGTCTGTACATATGAACTAACATGAATTCAAATATCATTTTGTAGGTTAGTGCTTTTCAATGCTTGTCAGGTTAAGTGATAGGCATACTAATTGGAGTAAATTAATTATATTCCTTGTATGGTAGACTAAAGTTTCAGCTTAAGTTTTTGTATAAATAAATCACTTACATGTGATGGGGTTCAGAGACTAATAATTATCTACAACCTGTTTAATCAGGGAACTAACATTAACTAAGGGAACAGAAAAATAAAAGTAAAAATATAAACAACTAGCTGGCCCGGCAGACGCTGTTCCGCCCTGACTATAAAAACCAACTTGACAAGTTATATATTAAAACCTTCCTCATGAATCACTGTATCCATTGGTGAAAACCGCATGAAAATCCGATCCATAGTTTTTGAGTTTATCCTATGTAATGATAATAATCTATACATTTTATCAGAGCCACTTTAGAATAGCATAGATTGTTTTCAGTTGTCACCACGCCTGCTGAATGCAGTACACGCATGGATAAGTACATGTCTCAGTGTATGTCCAGAGTGGACCCAATAATCGAGCGTCGAGCAGGGCGTTGCATGGGGCGTTCGTGCCAAACAGATGCATTAATATGTGAGTGTCCTGAGGGGCGCGCGAGTGTCTAGCGCTATGGTCGATTATAGCGTCCACTCTGGACGTACACTTACCCTTTCTACAATATCCAAAGGCAAACAAAACAATGCTATCACTCTACCTGGCACAGTGT
Organism: Antheraea pernyi; assembly: GCA_015888305.1. Taxonomy (NCBI): domain Eukaryota; kingdom Metazoa; phylum Arthropoda; class Insecta; order Lepidoptera; family Saturniidae; genus Antheraea; species Antheraea pernyi. Next base: position 4,151 of record MU161394.1, on the reverse strand, counting down.
TTACCCCACCACCTTTCATTACACAAAAAGATCGCGGATCAGAGTTCCAAAGCTATATATAATAGGATTCACTTCAAAAATATTAGTTGAGAAATTAAAAAATAATTATAAATCTAACAACAGTAACTATGGGGTCCCACTATAGCTAAGAACAATTTAAATGACTCAGCTCTATAAGTAAAAAAAAACATTAAAATTTATGAGGCTGTTTAGGAAAATAATTACAAACACACACACAGTAATTTTATAGATAAGAATACCGAGTGCACATGCACTTATGATCACAAAGGATAGCTATTTTATGTCTTTTTCAATATAAATTATTGTTCTCTATCATACTAGAATATAATACAGTGCATCCATATCCCTGATTCAAATTTATAATAAACATAAAAACAAAAAAAAGTACAAGTACAGAGTAGAAGCAATATTGTACAGAAGAAATAGACCATGCCACAAATA
>MU161393.1:30660-43724 GCA_015888305.1 Antheraea pernyi | reverse complement strand
GTAGGTATTATTTTATTTATATAGAAGAAGAAGATATTTTTCGGTGATAACCATTGTTTTTTGATTGCACCGTGGTTAATATAAGGTATAGTGTAATCACACTATTGTGAACCAGCTAGGCCCTCCTCGGTAGCGGCTCAAGCCTAGGTCCGTTCCCTCGCCGTGGAGCCCTTGAGTACGCTGCTCGCGCGATATAGTGACACAAAATCATACAACACTGCAACAACATTACACATATTACCTCCACACGTGAAGCATACACGCTTACACATGCAAGTGGAAGGGTTTTATTTTTTCCCTTATCAGCCTGAAATAGTTTAGAAAATTATCCGATACGAAATATATATAAGAGTTGCTGAGGTATGTACGAGTATGCCTGGTACACATATATAATTCAATAGCTCATATAAGTATGAATATGTAGGTTAGCTCTAATAGGTCGCGAATTGCATGAATCAGGCAACAGCCGAGGTGTGCAGTGCACCCTTGAGCTAGTTGTCAAAATAAAATCGGCGGAGTGCCTCAAGCGCTCGCCTTAGTAGTCCGGTGAAGTTATTAAGACCTTGCTAGGTCAATAGCGTAGTCAGTTTGAAAAAAAAACACTATCGTGATACAATAAAAAAAAAGTAATTTTCATTTATGTACGAAACTAATTATTAAAATAGTGGAAATATTCATAAGTTTTACTACTCACTGCCATTCGATGTAAGCAATATAATCTAGTTCAAGTAAATTAATTTATTAAAATCCCTGAACAGGAATATTCACTTTAGTAACGGTGATTAGGTAAAATAAATGAAAGTGACTATTAAGAATGAAAAATGATGATTCCGCTCGTTAATAATTAAAATACCCCCTCATTCATATATGTGTGGTTGTCCAAGGTTTTGACTTTGATTAATTTTAGACGTGACAGTCTCATTCAAAAGGTGCGAGGCGAAATTTTCGTTTGCTTTTGGTCTTATTATTCTGAAATAACGAGAAATCTGAAAGCGAATATTTTCAAAGATAAAAAATATATTTTTCTGTGGTGAAATTATATATTGTTAAATTTACAATAATATTATAAAACTGGAGAGTTTGTTGGTTTGTTTGTTTGAATGCGCTAATCTCAGGAATTACTCGTTTGATTTGAAAAATGATTTCCGTGTTAGATAGCTCATTTATCGAGGGAGGCTATAGGCTATATATCATCACGCTAAGACCAATAGGAGCGGAGCCCCAATGAAGAATGTTTCAAAAACGAGGTTTTTTTTCTCGTGAGAGCTTCCGCGGCGTGTTAGGGTTAACCCAAAGTAACAATTGCACACGGGCTGAAGCTAGTTAACAATACTAGTTACTGTTGAGTGGTCGAGATTTGACCGTAACGTATTATAAATTTGATTTCATTTTATTAGCTTAATTTTTTTTCTATAAAGTAAAAACGATATTGAACAATGGGCAAATGTTGAAGACTAGCTATGCCCGCGGCTTTGTCCACGTGGAGTGTGATGTACAAAACAATGACTCTAATAAAGTCATCTGAACGTATTTAGTCCATTTGCTTATTTACTTTTCTCTCATACTTAATCGCGACGCCATTAAAATTACAATAACTTTTGATAGAGTGGACCGACTTGAAACAAAGACTAAGTTAGTCCCGAGGATATGCTTTTTGATTTTCTTCTATGAGTTTTTATTATGAACTCAGTACTTTAGCAGCTTATTCATACAAACATACAGACATACAGATAGACAGACAGACAGCCAAAACTAAAAATGATTGAAATGTATTCTATTACTTATTCCTAGACACCTACAACAATTTTTTTCATGAAAATCGAAAAAGTCCAAACACGTTAGATATACATTGTTATTATATGTATAGATTGTAACCATAAGGACCGAGAAGTATGATGAATAGTTACTTATAAATAAAGGTTTTGACTCGTCGATGGTATGAAAGCAAATAAACTACAGTACTCCTATTTTCTTCATTAATAGCTAAATGTAGACCTAATCTCACCAATATCTCTTAAACAAAACAAAAGAAAATTGTTTCACAAACAGAGGAGAAAAGGGTACTAATTTGTTTTTATTTTGGTTTATTTATATATAAAGATATGTTTTTAATATTTCATTGAAATGACTATTCAATTTATTCACTAGATTATACCCGTGACTCATTGAGAAAATGTTAAATGTTGACCTTTATTTCTTTAGTTGAAACTTTTTCATTACTTATTATCCTCTATTAACCCTTTTACGTTACTTATGTTAGACCAAATTAGGCATCCTCGGCAGCGGCTCAAGCCTAGGTCCGTCCCCTCGGCGTAGAGCCCTTGAGTACGCTGCTCGCGCGATACAGTGAAACAAAATCTTACATCATTGCGACAACATTATACGATATATATATAAGAGTTGTTGAGGTATGTATGCTTGGTACACATATATGTTTCAACAACTCATATATGTATGAATAGTTAGCTTAGGTTAGCTCAGATAGGTCGCGAATCGCTTGTATCAGGCAACAGCTCAAGCCGAGGTGTGCCGTGCACCTTTGAGCTAGTTGTCAAATAAAATCGGCTGAGTGCCCTAACCGCTCACCTTAGTAGTCCGGTGAAGCTGTTAAGACCTTGCTAGGTCAATAGCGTAAACAGTTCGAAAATAAAAGTCACTTATGTTAACTTTTATCACTCCTGCTTAGTTTCTATGGAAATGTGTAAATGGAAAAATGAGATCCTGTGAAAATATAAAGTCTAAATAGTACTCTGAAATGTCTACTTGTATGGGCTCTTCAAAATATATATATTATACGTACGTATTAATTGATTTCATTAGTATTAGGTAATATGTGTGCTAAAACGAACATTCCTGATGTTGTAAAACGAAACAACATAAAAACAAATCGTTTAAAACTGAAACCTAAACAATAAATACACACGTCATAAAGGATGAACATCGCAACGAATAAAGGTAATCCGTATCAGTCAAGTTTAAATCGCGGTGGCAAACGAAAATGTCAACTTGTAATCTATGTAATTAAGTGAATGTCAGGGTAGGTTTACAGAAATACCGCCCACTGCGCCACCAGCACGACGCGACGTCGCGTTTGTGAAACTCGATTATGATGTAACTCGGGTTATCCTCATAAGTGCGTGAGACACAATAGCGGACATGTTAAATAGCGCATTAAAATTGTTGTTCACTCATTAATTAAATTTATAATTACTTTTACGTTTATTCATGGACAATAATATACTTATGTTTTGTTTTGTGAATCAGGGATATACATATGTTTCTAGACGCGTTACTTTTAGCTTATTTTTAATTTCTTGTATGTAATAAAGTTTGTAAAGAAAATATTTTTGAAAATTCATGCCTTCAAGGCTTTAAATAGGAGTTATCTTTATATAGATAGTTCTTTCATAGAAATCCTACCAAGCGTACTGATAACAATATATGTCTAGTATCTGCAATATAATATCAGTATTAAAGTTTCTACGAATAATTGTCTCCATTTCTTTTTGTGAAAATATATTTTTTATTAGTTTTGACGAAAAAGGTTTTATCGGTAAAGGTATTAGTGAAATTCAAAATCTTAGAGGTTTTTTTAGTTATTTGTTTTTATTTTATTTTATTCACAACTTTAATTCATGCCTTAACCGTTCAACGAACCATCAGGAAATTTTGAATACACGTTGTCAAGGGTACCAAGAAGCACATAGAAACCTTTCATCCAGAAGAAAAGAGGGGCTCCCTAGGAATAACTTTAACGCGAGCGAAGCGACGGATGCAAGCTAGTTGTATATATTTTTTCAACTACACTCGATTGTTTTATTCTTCAAAACACTTTCCAGAATGATGCCTGGAGGCTGAACGCTATATAGTCTAGTTAGACAAGTGTACGTATATAGAAAAAGGAAACAAAACTATAGAATAAATCAACACAATCAAGTATGTTTGACATAGAAGCTCAAGGGAGATGCGGTAAAGCAGTAGACACGTCTTAATTCCCACTAAATGAATTATTCGTTCACGTCGTAGTGGCGCCTTGTATTGACGTAGCAAAGTTCGCTAAATAGTACGTTCCCACCGCTATTATTGTGTAGAAACAAGCGCGAAAGTTTTACGTTGTATGGTTTACTACTAGTAGGCAAGGCGCTAAGAAACTTTACCACAAATATGTTGTATGTATGTAGTTGTAGTATGATGGTGAATAACGAATAAGATAAGAAAATATTTTAACAAAACTTCAATACAAAACCGTCTAATTCGAAAATTGTGTCAATTGAGATTTTAATTAGAAACTTTACCACAAATATGTTGTATGTATGTAGTTGTAGTATGAATAAAAAGTGAATAACGAATAAGATATGAAAATATTTTAACAAAACTTTAATACAAAACCGTCTAATTCGAAAATTGTGTCAATTAAAAAGTGGAAAAAGTGATACTTATACTTCAGTAAAACAGTTATAAAAATATCTCCGAACTGAAGCGAGACTTATATCCCCTACCAATATTGTATAATTTTTCAGTTCAACATAACGGGTGAAGACGCATTATAAAGCAAAGTACTTTTGTTAGTTCAATTTTTAATAAAAAATGCATAGTTTCGAAGATCTTTCAGTAGATAGCGAGAAATCAGTTTATCATTGATTATGTAAAAAGTGATGATTTGACTTAAGACTGTATTGTAATAGCAGTACGATATATTAAATTAATAGGAGCCAAGTGTCTAAGAGGTGAAACCAAAACTATTTCATCGAAACATATCGAGTATTTTTTGTGCGATGCACGTAAACAGCATCATTCTATCATTCGTCTATCATTCTATTTATGTATATATTTTGGATCACTTCTTTTTTACACTGAATTTATTTTAATCTCGCGACTATTTCGCTATTTTTCATGATATTTTACGAGAGTTTGTTATAAAAGCTGTTATAATAGTTATCATTCGTCTATCATTCTATTTATGTATATATTTTGGATCACTTCTTTTTTACACTGAATTTATTTTAATCTCGCGACTATTTCGCTATTTTTCATGATATTTTACGAGAGTTTGTTATAAAAGCTGTTATAATAGTGGATTTGTACATAAAAAAAATTACACGTATAATATTACTTGATTATTTACTCCAGGAACGGTGAGAAGTAGCCAAATCTTAAATTTTGTATAAATAATTTTGCATACATATCAATTAAATGTTACCAAATGTAGAATATCGCGTGCCAGTCGGCATCCCAGAGCGGCTTTACTTCACCGATGAGACTCTAGAACGTTCCTTAAACCGGAATACTCAATTAATATGTTAATAATATGGAGGATTTGACTACCGGGTCCCCAGTGCAAGTTGCAGGTTTAAGCTAAAATCTAGACTTGCGTTTAAACTACAAGTAAGTATAGTATACTTGCAATTTCCCGCTACTTCGAACACGTTACCTATGCAGGAATTATTTTCGACTGTATATAGTATATATATGTATATAGACTGTATATCTGTATATAGTCAAACCAGATAAGAAATTATAATAAACCAAGTCGTGCTATATACATCCGAGTGCTGGGCTACGAAAGAGACGAATGAGAAAATATTACATGTGGCAGAGATGTGATTGTTAAAATGGATGTGTGGTGTAACTAGAATGGACAAGATTAAGGAAGTATGTCAGAGGAAGTTTGACAATAGCACCAGTAACAAAGAAGTGGAGGAGTAATGGGTTAGCACGGTGAGGACAATATTATGAGGTGTAAGTCATGTAACTAGAAAAATTTTTAGCATAAAGATGCTCAGATATAGGAATAGAGGAAGACTAGAAAAGGTATTGAAAGCTTGTATGAAAAATGATGTGTTTTTTTATTAAATGTTATAGCAGGCAAACGAACATGTCGCGCAGCACACTCTCTCTGTGAGATGACTTCCTCGCAGAAGGAGGCGGCGGAGAGGGCCCGCGAGGAAGATCCGCGAAATGGCCCTCTCCGCCAAAGGAGAGCAGTAAGGAGGGGGAGGCGGAAAGCTTGCCTCCTCCAATAACCAAGCCGAGCCTGAGGGGATGGGTCGGGGGACCCATTTCCTCATTGCACAGGTGAGGCTGACGAGGGGAGACGACTAGTTGTGTACTCAGAAGTCTCTCTATAGTAAGACGAAGCCTAGCGTTCACAAGCCAGGCTGCCGCAGGGGCGGTTTCTCAGGAAGACAGCAGGTTCGACCCCTGGCCGCCCCTACCATGCGGCGGACGGTACACCATGGGGTTTTAGTCCGTGCGAGTCGGACATAACCCATTCTCTCCCCCGAGAGGGTGGCATATCCTTGAATGATTTCCCCGCGTAAATAAAAAAAAGGCAAACGAACATGTGGGTCACCAGATGTTAAGTGATCACCACCATGCATAGACACTAACAACAACAGAGGAGTCGAAAGTGCGTTGCCAGCCTGTGTTTGAGGGAAGAGGAGGGGGAGTGTAGGTAGGCCTCCGGCGCTCTCACTGACCGAACGGAACTCCGGTGAAGCTGTGAAGACCCTGCCAGGTGAATAGCGTAGTCAGTTCGAGAAAAAAAAACCGAACGGAACGCAACAATGCAAGCACTGTTACTTCATGTATGTTTTCTATGAGAGGGTTGTACTACCCCGGGCGAGCCGACCCATTCACACTGAAATCAATAATAGCTTCAGCGTGGCTCTACCACCTACCTAAAGTGTGAAGTGTGTGTGTTTAAAAGGTGTGAATACTTAGATGAGTTTTGACAGAGAGAGTGGAAAATGAGAATATGTTGTACCGATCCTACTTAAGTGGGATAAGGTTAACAAAATAATACAATCAAACCTGAGTGAGTGAGAATTGGGTATCCAAGAACACTCTATAAGTAAGAGTAATTGCAAGTTTCGTCATTTTAACCCTTTAAACCCTCCATAAGCAACAAATAAAAACTATATGCCCTAATCACTTTTTACTAAATCTGGGGCAGTTTGTAGAAAAAACGACACTAACAATAGAAAAAAGGTATTTAATACATTGAAAGTTTTAATACAAAGAAATACAAACAACAAATACAAAGAAACAAAATGTTGACTATAGCTAACTCCAGGATGTCGGTATTTCGTGACGGTGTGCGCGCGCATCGTAAAAATTTACTCTCATCATTTTTCTCTAACGCGCGAAAAGAAGTATAACTTCAAAACTTCAATAATATCAAAATTTAAATAATGAATGGTTAATTATAGAATTTCGACTACTAGCTGGATAACCACCAGTTTAAATTAATTAACATTATCAAAACATTTTTAGGGCCAGCGGAGCTATTGGCTTGTCGTACGGTGCTCATTCTAATTTATGCGTGAACCAAATCAACAGAAATGGAACTGACGAGCAGAAAAGTAAATATCTTCCAAAGGTAATTTGAAATCATTTTATACATCCTTTAAATGTATTTATATATTATCCATCGATATGAAAGGTTTATACAGTAACGGGGTAGTTGCTATTTACATTTTATATAACTTAGTGGTTCCGTAGAATAATCAACAGGGTTCCTCCAAAGTTATTAAATAATACCACGTTTAGTGTAACGGGTGTCGAACAATATCATAAGACTTGAGACACCCAAGCCAACCTCACCTGCACGTGGTGCACCCTGCTGAATAACAAACGAGGCAATGGTGAAAGTGGGGTGGTAGGGTTTTACAGCCTGAATGGGTCGCAACCACCATGTATGTGACGAAAAAGCCCGTCATAGTGATTTGCTTCTGCGGGTCGCGTTTCGGGATCAGCCTGTACATATCCAGCTTTTCGCAGGCCGGCATGACAGCGGCGATCCTCGATGGATAGTGTGTCACCTGGTAGTCGCCATTGTTGTTGGATTGTACTGTGCTTATCATCAGTCATAGTGCAGTCATTTTGCCGAGCTACTATAAAAAAAAAAATTGTAATAGCGCAAAATATGTGATGAGAAGGATTCATTGCTTTTATGTAATAGGTAGCTAGTTAGCAGGCATTCAGCTCGGACTATATATGGCCCGTCAGCGCCCGTATCCAGAGACAATGCGCAATGCCCTACCTTAAAAATACCAAAAACTAAGATAATTTTTTTTTTAAATTGTATGTTCATAGTTTGAGATAAAAAATGTAGCGATAGGTATCTCAACTTTTCTGAACATACCACAGCTTGTGACATTCGAGGGCAGATCAATTATGATAATTTACCTCTGCCCTACATGTAACCAATGCTGCCCTACCTCAAATTCGACTCTCGCTACAGCCCTGCTGACATGTATGTATATATGGAAAACTACGAATTATTTATTGCACTAACTATAACATGGGCCTCATCTTCACTTACCATCAGGTAAGATCAAGGTCAAGTGCGTATCGGCACAATATAAAAAGCTAGACTCTATCTATGGGAATCATGAGGATATAAATACTCCAAATTAATTAATTTGATCATGTCGATCGATATCGATATCTCGGTCGATATATCGATAATCAAGCAGGCTATTGATTAATAAGTCTTAGAGTATAAAACGATAAAAGAAATTCCTTCGAGCCGGATTTGAACCAGCGACCTATGGATATCAGTTGCTAACCATCTACAGTCCACCGCTCTACCAACTGAGCTATCGAAGGTACGTTGGTGACGTCGAAATCTAGAACCACAACACTTCTATATATTTAATTAAATACGTTTTACTTTTAGTTGTGCATTGCTATCTGTTACAAATGGACCTTTCACATTGTGTAATCCTTTAAGGCCATAATCTGTGGATTTCGTAATGAAATTTATTAAAACTAGCAGTCCTCAGTTGGCCGAAATAAGATAATAACATTTTTTATTGATTCCTTGTTTATGTGCTTTTTTCCAAAGAGTATTATACCACTATAATTATGGTATACGAGTTTTTTGAATTCGGTTCTTTTATATCATCTACGAGCGTATATAAATATGTCATCATGCCTTAATTTTAAATTTAACAAAATGTAAATAATATAGTCGACAATATGGACAAAAGTAACTGTTTCCAAATGTCTGTATTAATAACATAAAAGCTTGTCAGTAACCAAGTCGAAAAGTATAGAAAAAAAAACGGTACTGAATTGATTTTTCTTCGCTTACTTTATAATAGGCTAACGTTCTTCCAGTCTTCAAAATTTCAACAGTGTTGTGGTTTCTTTGCCAAACAATGTACCATGCCTATTTAATTGTCTTACGCCATCTTTTACCCTATTATGTATATAATTTTAAATTTATTGAAATAGATATCTGAAACAGTCGATGATATCGAAAGAAGTAAACGTGTTCGAATATTTTTCGGAGTGATACTTCTCCTGCCGTATTTGGAAAAAAAGATGAGAGTGCATTTATACGATTTGCGCACACGCCGACACCGAAAAGCGATACCATGAAGGTGGTAATTGTCTGTCAAGTTTTGGTAACAATCGATAACTATGTTCAAGGTTTATTCAAATATACATATATTAATCGACAACATGTATTTTATATCAGTGGAGATTAAAAAAATCTTACATAAATATACATTCTTACATAAGTGTATTTGTGTGTAATTTAGAATGATATATGGTGCAAAATGATAATATGTTGTAAGTATTCGTAACAAAAGTGATTTTGTATATTATAAGCTTTTTAAAGTGGATTTATAGATTTGATGTTAACTGATAATGTGTATTCTATTTATTTGTATACATTATAAATCATTATTATTTAATAAATAGATTATTCTACTTGGTTTTGGTATCTTATTGTATTCTGTGATGTTGCCGTGTAGATATTATTTTCTAAAGCCTTTTAAAGTTATATATACCTAGTTGTTTATTAATTAATACAACGTTATCAATTGCATTTGATGTCTTCTTATAAGCCAAAGAAGTATAATTTCTTACGTGCGTACATAAGTGCCTACATACGGTGTATTGTATTTGTAACACTAAAGATAGTCGATAGATAAATACATTTTTTTTTTATATCATAGGTGGCAAACGAACGGATCGGTCAGCTGATGTTGGTGATCACCACCGTCCATAGACACTTGCAACACCAGAAGACGAAGAACAGAAGAACAAGTGCGTTGCCAGCCTGTGTTTGGGAGAAGGAGGAGTGGGGAAGTGAGAAGGGGGAAGGGAGTTGGATATCCGGCGCTCTCACTGACTGAACGAAACGCAACAATGCAAGCACTGTTAGATACTTCACGTCGGTGTTCTGTGAGAGAGTGGTACTACCCTGGATGAGCCGACCCATTCATGCTGAAATCAGTAATAGCTTCAGCGTGGCTCTAGCACCTACCAAGTGTATATTTGATATATGTGTGCTTTTAATAATCTTATAATATTTATTCTAACTTTTCTATATGTATATATACTAGCGGTCCCGGCGGAAGATGTTCCACCCTGATAATAAAAAAACCTTGATAAATGATATACGTAAACCTTCCTCATGAGTCACTTTGACTACTGGTGAAAGTCGTATGAAAATCCGTTCCGATGATATACTTACTTCCTCATGAATCACTTTGTCTACTGGTGAAATTCGTATGAAAATCCGTTCAGGTATTTTTGAGTTTATCGCGAACAAACAGACAGACGGACGTAGCGGAGGACTTTATTTTATACTATGTAATGATATATATATATATATCTACTAGCTTTTGCTGCGGCTTCGCTCACGTTAATGTAGATTTAACATATACCTCGAAAATAGTACTTTTTCTGAATTAAATGTACCTTATATCCTTTTCTGTACCCCTGAAAGTTTGTATGCTAAATGTCATGTGTCATGTCAATGATGATCGCTTGAGTAGTTAAGGAGTAAAAAGCATAACAAACTGTAGTCCAGTGAAGCTGTTAAGGCCTCACTAGGCCAAGTCCGGTGAAGCTGTTAAGGCCTTACTAGGCCAAGTCCAGTGAAGCTGTTGAGGCCTTACTAAGTCAAGTCCGATGAAGCTGTTAAGACCTTGCTAGGTCAATAGCGTAGTCAGTTCGAAAAAAAATCATACTAGGCCATTAGCGTAGCCAGTTCGAAAAAAAAGCATAACAAACAAACTCACATTGTTATTTGTAATAATTTATAGTTGGATTACTTTAGAATATTAATTTTTTAAACCACATTTATTCGAGTCTTATTTTTTTTTTAATAATGTATTTGTGATTTTTTTTTAATAAAATAATATAATCCAGTAAGTTTTATTTAGTTTAGCGTATAATTATTGTGGTTACTAGTAAATAGTTAATAAATCGTAAGAACTCTATGTTAGATACTATTACTCGTTGGTGTGGAACTTCTGGTCTCATTTTGAAGTTATTTAATTCTCTTAGTGGTGTATATTATTATTATTTTGTCGTTATCATGTTTTGTATAGTAATTAAAGCCAAGCAAATTACGGGTGGATCGCTAATTTCTCAGAAACATAAATAGATAAATTATATCATCAACTATTAAGTTGCGAGAGTCCAGATTTTAGATTGAAATGATTGCAATCCATTGAAAGAATTTTTTCAATGCACCACACCCTCATGTTTTTTATAGTCTCTAATAATTCAGTGGACGAATGCCTTAACAAAACTTTCCTTTCTACGTATTTAAACGACGCGACGTCCGGAAGTAGTGGCGTGTCGTCTAGAGCTTATAACTACCGTCGCTACTTACCACTTCACACTACACACAATAACTTTACGCAAGCAACAGCTATTCATTGAACTATTTATGTACCATTCTTGTACTCACGGTCATGGTAGAGCAGCAATGGATTATAGATACGGTGAAGTAGACGTGAGCTGACAATAATTGCAGTATGGAGAAATCGTTGCTAATTTGAATAGAAACCGTAGTGGTGGTCTAACGATAGCAACAGTACTTCCGACTTATCCTGCGTCGGACAACCCTTATACAAACAAACTTTAACTATTTCCCAAAGAATTCTAAGCCATAAGTCACGATGTCTTTTGTATTTTACGTATTAAGCGCCCCCCATATATTTCTTATAGCTGTGCATTACGACTTCTGTCGACATTTAAATCAATTGTAACTAATATTATAAATGCAAAAGTAATTTTGTTTGGTTCTCTTTCACTCATTTACTACTCAACCGATCATCATGAAATTGTATATATATATATTTTTTATTGTAGCTCGGCAAAGTGACTTCACTATGCCTGATAGCAATGGATTATAGATACGGTGAAGTAGACGTGAGCTGACAATAATTGCAGTATGGAGAAATCGTTGCTAATTTGAATAGAAACCGTAGTGGTGGTCTAACGATAGCAACAGTACTTCCGACTTATCCTGCGTCGGACAACCCTTATACAAACAAACTTTAACTATTTCCCAAAGAATTCTAAGCCATAAGTCACGATGTCTTTTGTATTTTACGTATTAAGCGCCCCCCATATATTTCTTATAGCTGTGCATTACGACTTCTGTCGACATTTAAATCAATTGTAACTAATATTATAAATGCGAAAGTAATTTTTTTTGGTTTTCTTTCACGCGTTTACTACTCTTTATTTACTATACTATGAATTTCATGATAAATTTCATTGAGGTCGATCATCCATATTATGAAATTTATCTGTGGTTTCATGCCACTTCTCATTGTTTATTGAAATTTATAGTGTAATCACACTTGTTATTATCGATTTATACTGTTAAGAGAATCAATATTACGTCATCTATATTAGTGCTTTCGCCATTGCCTCGTTCGTTATTCAGCAGGGTGCACCACGTGCAGGTGAGGTTGGCTTGGATGTCTCAAGTCTTAGATGTTATTCGACACCCCTTACACCCCTACATACATACTTATACATGTTGGCAGGTTGTCAGGAGTACAGAAACGGACATGGGGTACAATTCATCCAAAAAAAATGTACTCTTACCAAGGGATAGGTTACATTTACACTAACGCAAGCGAAACCGTGGGCAAAAGCTAATATTTTTTTATTGTTTTCTATGTGATATAAGGAGGCAAACGAACATGGGTCACCTGATGTTAACTGATGTTGCAACACCAGAGGAGTAGCAAGTGCGTTGCCAGTCTGTATTTGAGGGGCGGGGAGGGGGAGGGGAT
>MU161393.1:3641-30565 GCA_015888305.1 Antheraea pernyi | reverse complement strand
CGAGGGGACGGGTAGGGGGAAGGGAAGTGGGCCTCCGGCGCTCTCACTAACCGAACGAAACACAACAATGCAAGCACTGTTACTTCACGTCGGTTTTTTGTGAGAGGGTGGTACTACCCTGGGTGAACCGACCTATTCATGCTGAAACCAGTAATAGCTTCAGCATAGCTCTACCACATAATATCAATATATTTCAAATATTTTCGACTTAGGCTATGTTCTATATCAGGTTAGATTTTTATTGTCCTGTTTGAAAATATTCTATATCCAAATTTCCTGTTAATCACTACATATTATAAAACAAAGTCGTCTGCCTGTCTGTTCGCGATAAATTCAAAATGTATTGAAAGTATTTTCATGCGGTTTTCACCAGTAGATAAAGTAATTTATCAGAAAGGTTTATATGTAACATGTCTATATTATGTGCAAATTGGTTCAAATATAACGATAATTGTTGGAAAAGTGGGAAAAAATAAAGCCGTGTTTGTGTGTGTTCCAATGGATTCAAGAATGGTTTAGATTCATTGCGGTCTGATTTAGGATTGTTTTATTATCAATGCGGGACAACGTTCGCCGGGCCTGCTAGTGTTAAATAATTATAGGGAATGCCATACAACTTGCGACTAGAAGGAGGCAGAATTGCCAGAAGACTGGCTGCATTACCTCATTCTATGGTAATGCTTATTAAGAAATCAAGGCATTGAACACACATAGAAGTTTTTCAAACGACTACGTATACTCTTGCAAGTAACACAAGATTATACATTAGATGAGAATATTTTAAAAAATGATAAATTAACAAAATATTTGATACTTTTAATATGATTAGTCATTGGGAATACTTCAGTATACGAAGCTTACGTACACATTCTAGTGCATAAGTAGAATATATAATGTTTTTTTTTATATCATAGGATGCAAACGAATCAAGCGATCACCACCGTCTATAGATACTTGCAACACCAGGGGAGTCGAAAGTGCGTTGCCATCCTGTGTTTGAGGATAGAAGGAGGAAGGGAAGGGAGAAGGGGAGAAGAGGAGGTGTAAGGGAGGTGGTCCTCAGGCGTTCTCACTGACCGAACGAAACGCAACAATGCAAGCACTGTTACTTCACATCGGTTTACGGTGAGAGGGTGGTACTACCACGGGCGAGCCTACCCATTTATGCCGAAACCAGTAATAGATTCAGCTTAGCTACAAAAACAGCGCTAAGGTATAGGCTTTGATACTTCAAGACCCGTCCATATGTAATGGAATTGACTGCCCTAGACTCTGTAACAAGAATACATAATTAAATTGAAATTCACGATTTTCGTAATAAACTGCTGGTTATTTGAAATAGAAAGTCAGCTGGGGTCCCCACAAATTATTTTGTCTACCAATGGCGAAATAACAGCTACAGGTCCCGTATTAACTCGTTCAGCTAACTCGACGCAGACCATTAAATTATCTAAGAAAGATGAATTAAGCCTATGATGATAAATTTAATTGAGGTCGATAATCCATAATATGAAATTTATCTGTGGTTTCATGCCAGTTCTCATTGTTTATTGAAATTTATAGTGTAATCACACTTGTTATTATCGATTTATACTGTTAAGAGAATCAATATTACGTCATCTATATTAGTTCTCCCCGGTCTTTGTTTTTTCTCAAACAAATAAGAACATTTTAAATAGATTAAAAAATAAACTCCTTCGAGCCGGATTTGAACCAGCGACCTATGGATAACGATTCATAACAACTACAGTCCACCGCTCTACCAACTGAGCTATCGAAGGCATAGAAAGAAAATTGAAATTTGTAAAAACATGGCTGAAAGTAAACGTCGAAAATATATTTCGTAATTTGTAAATAAATACATAAGTAAGTAAACAGACTACCATTACGTTCACCTTTTAAACAATTATCTTTTAACATGACCTTATAATATTGCACAGATTGCATTAACAATCAATGAGTTTTAACTGTAGTTTGTTATCTATACTAATAATAATACTATAAATAGGTAATGTTTGTGAATTTGTGACGTTGTAGGGGGTAATACCTGTATCTACTAAATTAATTTGGAAAATTATGTTACCAATAGAAAGCCACGTTATTTTTGAGTGTCATAAGCTATATACTAACCAGAAAAATAAAAAAACTTTTTTGTGGAAGTCGGATTTGCAAAGTAAGCCGGAGAAAAAACGGTCGAACGAAAACGTTTCTTACAAACGCTGCCTTAACGATGAAAGATACATACATGATTGAGTTCCAGAGAAAATTTGTAGAGTTTGATAATGCCTACAAAAAAGTAGCATATGTCTAACTTTTATATTTAAGTCACAAAAATTAGTTTTTTATAAATGTTTACCGCCCAACGAAGTGGGCACGGGTCACCCTGTGATTTATATTTCTCTCTCTTGGGATCCTATGTCCCCAAACTGTCGGGGCAGAGGGCAGACACAATGCTTCTCCATCTCGATGTGTCGATGGCTTGATGCTTCACCTCCCTCCAAGCAAGCCCAATTTTCGCACACTCTGCAAGCACAGATCTTCGCCATCTTGTCTAGGTCGACCACGTTTCCGCCTGCCTTGGGGATTCCAGTTTAATGCCTGATTAGGAATATGGCTGTTGTCCGTTCGCAAAGTGTGGCCGATCCAGGTCCATTTCCATTTATATTTACTGTGAACAAAATATATCTTTTTTATACTTTATAGGTATGTCGCGTTTGACCATAATCTAACGAGACGTTAAATGACGCTGTGATTTAAGATGGTAAAGTAATACTTAGACGGGAATTGGTTCTCAAGTGCAGCTGTCGAAACACACTTACAGGGGCTTGACAAAAGATTTTCAACTTAAGGGTGGTAGCTGGACAGGCGGCCTTAGATAAAGTCCCGCCGTCATGCTATGGTATTTGTAGGTGGTAGAGTCACGCTGAAGTTATTATTAATTTAAGCATGAATGGGTCGTCTCGCTCGGGGTAGTACTACCCTCTCACAGAAAACTGACGTGAAGTAACAGTGCTTGCATTGTTGCGTTTCGTTCGGTCAGTGAGAGTGCCGGATACCCAACTCCCCTCCCGCCTCCCCTCTTCCCCACTCCTCCCACTCGCAAATACAGGCTGGCGACGCACTTGCGAGTCTTCTGGTGTTGCAATGTGGTAATCACTTAACATCAGGTGACCCTGATCCACCCCACCTGTTCGTTTGCCACCTATGATATAAAAAAATTAAAAAAATCATGATGTTTTACTCCACAGAAAACTTCGACTCATTCGCAAGGTTTTGTACCTACGTCGAATGACGCGGTGTCCGAACATGGTAAACATTGTAAATCTGTAAATACTAATAAACAACAAATTTAATCTTAGTTAAAGTTTGTTCTAAAATTTTTAAACTATGGGAACGATACTTTTAACCGTAAAAAAAACACATCTAGGTTTAATGAACAAAATTAAAGGGGCGCTCTTCAAGGTAACTACTTACCGTCGGAATGCCGCACGGTCGAGCAAAGAGAACGGACCGCAGGTCGAGGTACGGGACTGCGCGACACGGTGTGATTCATTGCTTTCCTTATTATTACACCAGTTCGTTTTTGCGTAAATCACCTGATGTTCAGTGTAAATCCGTTTTGTTGCTCTCTAGACAATCAGGTCAAATATTATATTTTTTAAATTGATTTAGAACGAGAATTGACTAATGATAATACTGTAAAAATATTGCTGGCGACTAACCTGTCGCGCTATATATAAAAAAGTCAGAATGTTTTTCCCAAGGAATCGATTAAATTATTCAGTTGTTAATTTATTAAAACCTGATCAATCGGAATTCGGAGAACTCAGTATTTTATCCTCCTTCCTTCCTTTATATACTTTACTCTCGACAAGGAATAAATTGACTTAGATTAGACATTTTCACAATCTTAGTACTCTGACAATACCTACGTGTATTGCAAATATAGTTACAATATTTATCTGAAACTGATTTAGAATTCATATACCCCTTGCGCTTTTATTAAACGCACATAATGTCAACAATCTACTAACAAACACAAAATTATGAACGATAACACGAACGCATCTAACATTTACACGATAATTTGACAGCTATCATAGCAAAGGGCACTTTCCAAAGATCAAACGTAAGCCTGTCAAATAATTCAAAGCGGCACTGTCGCTTAGCATAAGGTCAATCTGACATTTCGTTCAACATTTACGTCGCCACCAATTCATAATATCGTAATATCAAAATAACCAACACGCGATAGAAGTATTAGGGTGGTTTTTGTTTGTCGATAGTAATCAATACTTTATTTAATATTAAAACTTCGCTAATCCGTTACGATAATAATATTAAAGTTATATTATCGCGGCTGATACCCGCTCGCTTCGTGGTATTTAAATAAACTAGTATTTAAAAAAAAAATCAATTGGTCAGTGGAATCCAAAAAATATGTAACTTAAAACTATCCATGAAAAAATCCGCATCGAATGGCTATAGTGCTATGCTGAAACCTTGAGTAGTTTTGACGTGATACAGCCTTTTTTTTTGTTTTAACGTGGAGAGAAAATCCATCATGGACTGTCAGGCCCCTGGGGGAGGGCCTGAGCTGAGTCCACTGCCTACTGCGCGCTGAGACGCAGCTGCCAGTGCCTTTCGGCGACTTTAACCGACTAAAACTCCACGGCAACCCCTACGCTGCGCTATGGAAGTGTCGCGGGAAAGCGTGAGCAAGCTCCGCAACACCCCCGGCGGCAGGCGCTTTCACGCCACACCCGGCTGAGGCAGCCCGGATGCGAGACTGCCTCCCAGCCCGTGCAATGGGAGGTAGGACCCCCCGCCCCTTCCCCCCGGGTTCAGCCAGCACCAGAGAGGAAAACCGCTGCGTCGCCGCTCCGCCATTGAGTTTTTTTTAACAAGGTTTACTCCTCGTCCACCACAGCCTCCCTAAAGGCCCCTCTGATGTGATATAGCCTGAAAGGAAGTGTATTTTAAAATATTATTTTATTTCCAAATTTATTTATTTACATAAGGCTAAATAAAGTATCCATCTTTTGTTATCGTCGATTGATTGATTACTCTATTTATCGCTGCGAGGTTCAATGTATGTAGAACAGTGCAGCAGCCAAAAATTTGTTACTCTTTAGCACCACTCGGGGAAAACTTTCAGGGGAATGAGAGATACACTTTCTAAGGACGCGTGTAATACCAGCCCTCCAAAGGTATATATAAAAAGTAACAGCACCTAAATGTCTTTTTAATAACACATTATTAATTTCAAAAGGTTATTTATTATGCGTATTGTATTGGTATGAGCTATATATATTTTAATTAAAGAAAAAAAATTCCTATGGATTATTATGCCTTACGTCGTAGGGATCTTTACAAATCTACAATTAATCGATACAAATAACTCCCAGATTTAGAACAATCATTTGTAGGAATATGTATAATTTTTCCTTTGCGGGATTCGCACATACAACACTCAGCGGTATGGAAACATCAAGATAAACGTTTAAACCACGGTGACATTCATAAAGTAAGTTCATTCGTTGATCACAATAACGATTTTAATCAATTTAACAGAATTCGGATGTGAATAAAGAAATAATTATTAATTTAGATAATAATATTTTTTAATACAATTAATAATTTATCGATAATACAAAAACCATCCTTATTAAGTTCACCTTTAACAGAAGGGTAAGCGGCACTAGAGACGAAATTACCTTGTCACAGTGCCTTTAGTAAATTATTGATACGAAACTTAGGAAAGAATGCTTGATTTAATTATAGCTGTAATTTTAAACTGCCTGTTGACACGGAAACGAGTTTTGTAACAAACAACGTGCGAACTATTCCGTTTAATATGGAAATAAAGTTTTAATTTATTATATTACCTACGTTATTACTAATTCACAACAAGTTTTTTGGCTTATGAATTATTATAAGATTTTATAGGTGTAAGCGTTTCACCGCAAAATAACGTGAAAGTAAATGACAAACTGTGTAAGATTTTAACACACATAACTGAGAGGAGGATTTACTATTAAGTGCAAGTGCAACTCTTCTGATGTTGCAAGTGTCTATGGACGGTAGTAATCACTTAACATCAGGTGACCCACCTGTTCGTTTGTCTCCTATGATATAAAAAACAACAATTAATTTATACTGTTAATTAAATTACATACAATTATAAGTTTCAGTAGTTGTAGTTTTTAATTATAGCTTAATCCAATATAATTAATTTACTTTCAGTTTTACCATTCGACTTATAATATTCCTCTTCATTGAAAACTCTGTATAACAAAAAAGTGAATAAGCTACATCTTTAATAACATTAATAAAACAAGTTAAAATGAACTGAACGCAATTATTACGCATTATAATTATACGCATTATTGCAATTCGTTCGGTCAGCGATTCTCCTCCCTCCCCCCAAACACAGACTGGCAACGCACCTGCGACTCTCCTTATGTTGCAAGTGTCTATAGACGGTGGTGATCACTTAACACCAGGTGAACCGCATGTTAGTATGCAGCCAGTGATATATATTTTTTTAATTGAAAATTGATATTCTATGCTTGTTAATTAGGAGGTCGAAAATAAGACAATTTCTGAGATGTCAGCAATAAGAAATCCTCTTTGCTAATTCGTAAACAGTTTTATATTACGTTACCAGTTATTCTTATGTATTAATAAGTGGCAACAACTCTAACTCGAGTAACAAAATACTTTCAAAACTAGAAAAAGAGCTTTTTTTAAAATAAATACGGATTCGACACGGTAAAGACGCCAGCTAAGAAAAAAATCCTGAAGAAACTTATGTTTTCACTAGGAACAAATATAATAATAATAACTATTATTACTCTTTCCGAAAACTCAGTAAACGTCAATAAAATCCATTTAACTCGTATCAATCAAAAATACTTCGGCTAATTTTACAACTGCGACTAATTAAGTCAATCCCCCATTAAATCCCCCTTTCTTAGCGACTTGTCTTCCATCTGAAGGCGCATAAAACGCGAGAAAACCTAATGCCATTTCACGCCGGAGTAAACCTTTCTCTTGGAGTTAACGTCTATTTAAACTCGGCTTAACTTAATCGATCGCGAAGGTCTTTAATTATGGCTTTATCTTAGAAGCAATGAGGATCGAAGTGAGCGGATTTAAATTGACTTGAATTAACGTGAGTACGAAGTTTGGTAGCTTTTCATTAATTTAAGAGATGAGTTGAGCCTTGAAGTGTACGTTCAACTTATCATTTATTTCTTATATAATTTTTCCACATATAATATGCCTAGGGAGTAAAAAAAATCTACAATGAGATTGTACTATGTATGTATCATTGTGCGAGCTTTTCGAGTTTTCAAAACAGCTGAACTGACTTTGAACTTTCACCGCCGGATAGAGTAATTTCCAGAAGCTTTTCGATAAATATACAATTTAACAGCGGTAATTAAAAATGAATGTAAAAGTTATTGGAATTAATTACGATAAATAAGAAACAACTAAGGTAAATCGTATTATTCCCATATAACAATTAAACAATATTCATTCAATACAATATACAGCCTATATTTGCTTAAAAATAGGGTATAATCTCATATCAATATTCATTATCACTACATCTGGGATCTACATTCTCTATGCGTATGAACATTTTTGAAGGAAAAATATCACAAGTCAATTTATTACATTGTGCAATGACCGTTGTGTATGCCAGCAAAACAACAATATAGATTAAAATTCTAGTCCTAAGATGTTGTCAAATACCAAACACCTATACACAGTACGTATGATATTTAATACAGCATAAGCGAATATCCGAGAGGAAAATTTGTCTATCTGAATTAACGTTAAACCACGAACCTGCAGTGTCGCCATATTAATATTCATAATCGAGGCTCCTCACCGCGTTATGCTAACAACGTGGAGCGACGAAACTTGAGATGTTAATTCCTTATGACGTATTTCTCGAGATAAATTAATTATGCTGACATAAATTATTTGAGTAAAATATGTGAAAATTTGTAAAAAAATAATTAAATAACAGAGGAACATAAAAAAAAACTATCGCTACATCAGTGTGTACACGCGGAAGAAGTTATTTTTTTTGCCTTACGTATTAAATTATATATACACTAGCGAGCCCGGTGGACTTTATCCCGGCCTAATAATAAAAAGACCTTGACAAATAATTTACCTAAACCTTCCGCATAAATCACTTTATCTACTGGAGAAACCGCATGAAAATCCGTTCAGTGGTTTTCGAGTTTATTGCGAACAGACAGACTGACGTGCTCAACCATTATATACTATACGAAGTCTCGTAGTATAAATACATATTTATTTATTAATTTTTGTGTATACTACATACCAACATATATGTACAACGTAAGGTAGGTAACCTTACGTTTCAGACGTAACACAACTTCATTCGTACTGTACCATAAGAAATTTATTTTCAATAAATATGTATCAACAAATCTTTCAATATCCTACTATTGGCCGGCATGACAGCGGCGACCGGAGATGGATAGTATATCACTATCCCTCGTCCCTTTCCCACTCCCCTCCCCCAAACACAGGGTTGGCAACGCACTCGCGACTCTTCTGTTGTTGCAAGTGTCTGTGGACGGTGGTGATCACTTAACATCAGGTGACCCACGAGCCCGTTTACCGCATATGATATAAAAAACATTACCAATGTGAGTTTGTTTGTTTGTTACCTTTTCGCGCCTTAACTACTAAGTGATCATCGTGCGATTTTTCATACGCTTTGTGAGGGTTACAGAAAATGACATAGGGCAACATTCATCAGAAAAAAAGTACTGCCCTGAGGGATAGATGAAGCCCATATTATTGATGCAAATATGTACATATTTGAACATAAAGAATATTTACACAACACCTATTAAACTATAACTTAAGTATTTACAAAACAAATAATAATTAAAGAAAATAAAAAAGTGGTTTACGGACAATAATATTACGTGATAGCGACTCGGACGCATCGGCCGAAGGAGTGGAAGAGAGATAGATGCGTCACAAGGCGAACGCTTATGCCGATCGCGCCTTTCTATCGCTTACTCTGCGCTCTCGCTTGCACATTCGACTCAGGCGGAACGTGACAATGAATCATGCTTTTTCGTGCGTGCAGCCAGCGTTCATCGATTTATAAGACCTTATCACGTCAAAAAATGCTAGAACTATGAACATAGCTTGTACAATCTAAATGAAGAATCTCTTTGATAATATAAGTTTTACTGTAGTAAGTACTATAACAAATATTGTTGTATATAATTATAAATATACAAGTAACCCTCTCTCTTTCTTTTATATAGCATTTTACAGTGAAAGAAAAAAGTACGAAGTGCAACTGAAGTATATTAACTTGTAAAATAAATATATAATACCCAATAGTATCGCAAAGGTGTTGTGACTTGCGTTTTTGTGAGGCGAATTGCCCGCTGGGACCACAAACCCTAATTATGTCTGAAACAATACTCCACCTTATTTTTACCCATTTTGTGCTCAATCATAATTATCTGCGCCTTCCTAAGGGAAGTATCGTTACGGAAAATCATCAGCACGTTTTCACCTCTTTTATTATGATACTGGGAAAATATTTACTTATCACATTTATTACAAACCGTCCTTTATTTATTGTTAAATATAATGTTTTTCAATAACTTGAGTAATGTAACTTACTGCATTGACCTAGTTTCATAATGTTTAGTAGGTGCTCCAATTTCTACAACTTTTTCGAAATCTAACAACCCACGTGTTCAAGCAAATATAAATAAATAATGAAAGTAAAGAAATGTTGTAAGTAGAAGTCAATATTTCAGTGAAAAAAATAGATTGTTAGATTTTGAGAATTAGATAGTGGATGTACCACTAGATTAATTTAAAGTCAATCAGTAAGCTTAAGGTTTTATTTTCTCGTAACTACCAGAATAAAATAGCGATCGAAATGCAGATATGTTTTTATGAAATTATATTGTTTTCCTTATTGAACAAAATGAGAAGAAAAAAATTACCATGATACATGGAATATATATATATTTTTGTATTATAGTTTTCATATTTTTGTAATGGTTTATTATATCTAATATTATATAATCATATAACTTACTGGGAAAACTCTGAAACCACGAATCCTCAAAAAAAAAACAGAAAATGTAGTCCTCAGGAATAGTACATAAAATGGCAATATAGCAAGCAAGCCATAACCTTGAAGAACTCCGTTTTTAACCGGAACGAAACATGATAAGGCTAAAAGAGCCCATCAGACTTCGTAACTATATAATAATAATAATCATAAACACAGTGATACAATGAAATAATCCCAATGAGGGTTGATGTGAGGCAGGCGGCCGTTTGTAAAAATTAAGCCAAATCATATACCACAACATGACAAACATGTTGTACCGACCCTAGTTATGTGGGATAAGGGTAAGAAGAATAAGAAGAATATATTATTGTCTGTAATATTATGCCTAGCGCCTTAAGATACTCTGAGAAGCACACATTATGCACGTAATTTTACCACCAAAAACAAGAATAACTTCTATATTCAAGTACAAAAAAACTTTATTAGCAGGTAAAGTTGTCATAGCCGGCAAAGTTGGTACATTTAAACATATTGGTGTTTAATGTGAATAATAAGGTATATTTGCAAATACATATTAAAAAAGGGTTCGTGTCCATTTTTGTTCATTGAACTCAGTTTTGTGAACCTTAAATAAATATATTGTCAATACAACAATTTCATCCGTTTCATTATAAAGTTAGATTCTGGAAACCGAGAACTAGAATACAATAATTTAATAAAAATATGTAATTAACAATAAATATTATTTCATTCAGTTGAATAGGAAATTCAAATAATTTCAGTTTATTAAAATTATCAGGTGAACCGCATGTTAGTATGCAGCCAGTGATATATATTTTTTTAATTGAAAATTGATATTCTATGCTTGTTAATTAGGAGGTCGAAAATAAGACAATTTCTGAGATGTCAGCAATAAGAAATCCTCTTTGCAAATTCGTAAACAGTTTTATATTACGTTACCAGTTATTCTTATGTATTAATAAGTGGCAACAACTCTAACTCGAGTAACAAAATACTTTCAAAACTAGAAAAAGAGCTTTTTTTAGAATAAATATGGATTCGACACGGTAAAGACGCCAGCTAAGAAAAAAATCCTGAAGAAACTTATGTTTTCACTAGGAACAAATATAATAATAATAACTATTATTACTCTTTCCGAAAACTCAGTAAACGTCAATAAAATCCATTTAACTCGTATCAATCAAAAATACTTCGGCTAATTTTACAACTGCGACTAATTAAGTCAATCCCCCATTAAATCCCCCTTTCTTAGCGACTTGTCTTCCATCTGAAGGCGCATAAAACGCGAGAAAACCTAATGCCATTTCACGCCGGAGTAAACCTTTCTCTTAGAGTTAACGTCTATTTAAACTCGGCTTAACTTAATCGATCGCGAAGGTCTTTAATTATGGCTTTATCTTAGAAGCAATGAGGATCGAAGTGAGCGGATTTAAATTGACTTGAATTAACGTGAGTAGGAAGTTTGGTAGCTTTTCATTAATTTAAGAGATGAGTTGAGCCTTGAAGTGTACGTTCAACTTATCATTTATTTCTTATATAATTTTTCCACATATAATATGCCTAGGGAGTAAAAAAAATCTACAATGAGATTGTACTATGTATGTATCATTGTGCGAGCTTTTCGAGTTTTCAAAACAGCTGAACTGACTTTGAACTTTCACCGCCGGATAGAGTAATTTCCAGAAGCTTTTCGATAAATATACAATTTAACAGCGGTAATTAAAAATGAATGTAAAAGTTATTGGAATTAATTACGATAAATAAGAAACAACTAAGGTAAATCGTATTATTCCCATATAACAATTAAACAATATTCATTCAATACAATATACCTATATTTGCTTAAAAATAGGGTATAATCTCATATCAATATTCATTATCACTACATCTGGGATCTACATTCTCTATGCGTATGAACATTTTTGAAGGAAAAATATCACAAGTCAATTTATTACATTGTGCAATGACCGTTGTGTATGCCAGCAAAACAACAATATAGATTAAAATTCTAGTCCTAAGATGTTGTCAAATACCAAACACCTATACACAGTACGTATGATATTTAATACAGCATAAGCGAATATCCGAGAGGAAAATTTGTCTATCTGAATTAACGTTAAACCACGAACCTGCAGTGTCGCCATATTAATATTCATAATCGAGGCTCCTCACCGCGTTATGCTAACAACGTGGAGCGACGAAACTTGAGATGTTAATTCCTTATGACGTATTTCTCGAGATAAATTAATTATGCTGACATAAATTATTTGAGTAAAATATGTGAAAATTTGTAAAAAAATAATTAAATAACAGAGGAACATAAAAAAAAACATCGCTGCATCAGTGTGTACACGCGGAAGAAGTTTTTTTTGTTTGTTTATATGTATTATACGATATATAGACTAGCGAGCCAGGTGGACGTTATCCCGGCCTGATAATAAAAAGACCTTGACAAATTATATACCTAAACCTTCCGCATAAATCACTTTATCTACTGGAGAAACCGCATGAAAATCCGTTCAGTAGTTTTTGAGTTTATTGCGAACAGACAGACAGGCAGACGCGGTAGGGGACGCGTTTTATACTATGTAATGATTATACTAAATGAAAACAATCATAAAATCATATTACCTTAGAATACTATACGAAGTCTTGTAGTATAAACACTTAACTATACATTTACTCATTTTTGTATACTACTAGAACCAGATAGACACATACATACTACATACACACATATATGTACAACGTAAGGTAGGTAACCTTACGTTTCACACGTAACAAAATTTCCTTCCTACTGTACTATAAGAAATTTCTTTTCAATAAATATGCATCAACAAATCTTTCAATATCCTACTTTTAACTAATATTATAAATAAACCACCTACCCTCCCCCTCTCCCCTTCCCCACTGCCCTCCCCCAAACACAGGGTGGCAACGCACTCGCGACTCTTCTGGTGTTGCAAGTGTCAGTGGACGGTGGTGATCACTTAACATCAGGTGATCCAACTGTTCGTTTGCCGCATATGATATAAAAAAATTACCAATGTGAGTTTGCTTGTTTGTTACCTTTTCACGCCCTAACTACTAAGTGATCATCGTGCGATTTTTCATACGCGTTGTGAGGGTTACAGAAAATGACATAGGGCAACTTTCATCAGAAAAAAAGTACTGCCCCGAGGGGTAGATCAAGCCCCATATTATTGATGCAAATATGTACATATTTCAACATAAAGAATATTTACACAACACCGATTAAACTATAACTTAAGTATTTACAAAACAAATAATAATTAAAGAAAATAAAAATCGGTTGTCTGTAAAGTCGGTTTACGCACGATAATATTACGTGATAGCGACTCGGACGCATCGGACGCTCTCGCTTGCATATTCGACTCAGGCGGAACATGACAATAAATCATGCTTTTTAGAAGTATAGATTACGCTACAGTAAGTTTAGTTCTGTTACGTTTTGACACGTGTAATATGGGGTCGATCATTTGACAGTATAGGCTATCGTTACTTCTGTGTTGTAATCTTATAGCCTTTCTCGATAAATGAGCTCTCTAACACTGAAAGAGTTTCAGATCTGAACAGTAGTTCCTGTAGTTCCCCTACAAACTCACAAACTTTACCTCTCTATAATATTGTATATAGAAGTATAGATTACGCTACAGTAAGTTTAGTTCTGTTACGTTTTGACACGTGTAATATGGGGTCGATCATTTGACAGTATAGGCTATCGTTACTTCTGTGTTGTAATCTTATAGCCTTTCTCGATAAATGAGCTCTCTAACACTGAAAGAGTTTCAGATCTGAACAGTAGTTCCTGTAGTTCCCCTACAAACTCACAAACTTTACCTCTCTATAATATTGTATATAGAAGTATAGATTACGCTACAGTAAGTTTAGTTCTGTTACGTTTTGACACGTGTAATATGGGGTCGATCATTTGACAGTATAGGCTATCGTTACTTCTGTGTTGTAATCTTATAGCCTTTCTCGATAAATGAGCTCTCTAACACTGAAAGAGTTTCAGATCTGAACAGTAGTTCCTGTAGTTCCCCTACAAACTCACAAACTTTACCTCTCTATAATATTGTATATAGAAGTATAGATTACGCTACAGTAAGTTTAGTTCTGTTACGTTTTGACACGTGTAATATGGGGTCGATCATTTGACAGTATAGGCTATCGTTACTTCTGTGTTGTAATCTTATAGCCTTTCTCGATAAATGAGCTCTCTAACACTGAAAGAGTTTCAGATCTGAACAGTAGTTCCTGTAGTTCCCCTACAAACTCACAAACTTTACCTCTCTATAATATTGTATATAGAAGTATAGATTACGCTACAGTAAGTTTAGTTCTGTTACGTTTTGACACGTGTAATATGGGGTCGATCATTTGACAGTATAGGCTATCGTTACTTCTGTGTTGTAATCTTATAGCCTTTCTCGATAAATGAGCTCTCTAACACTGAAAGAGTTTCAGATCTGAACAGTAGTTCCTGTAGTTCCCCTACAAACTCACAAACTTTACCTCTCTATAATATTGTATATAGAAGTATAGATTACGCTACAGTAAGTTTAGTTCTGTTACGTTTTGACACGTGTAATATGGGGTCGATCATTTGACAGTATAGGCTATCGTTACTTCTGTGTTGTAATCTTATAGCCTTTCTCGATAAATGAGCTCTCTAACACTGAAAGAGTTTCAGATCTGAACAGTAGTTCCTGTAGTTCCCCTACAAACTCACAAACTTTACCTCTCTATAATATTGTATATAGAAGTATAGATTACGCTACAGTAAGTTTAGTTCTGTTACGTTTTGACACGTGTAATATGGGGTCGATCATTTGACAGTATAGGCTATCGTTACTTCTGTGTTGTAATCTTATAGCCTTTCTCGATAAATGAGCTCTCTAACACTGAAAGAGTTTCAGATCTGAACAGTAGTTCCTGTAGTTCCCCTACAAACTCACAAACTTTACCTCTCTATAATATTGTATATAGAAGTATAGATTACGCTACAGTAAGTTTAGTTCTGTTACGTTTTGACACGTGTAATATGGGGTCGATCATTTGACAGTATAGGCTATCGTTACTTCTGTGTTGTAATCTTATAGCCTTTCTCGATAAATGAGCTCTCTAACACTGAAAGAGTTTCAGATCTGAACAGTAGTTCCTGTAGTTCCCCTACAAACTCACAAACTTTACCTCTCTATAATATTGTATATAGAAGTATAGATTACGCTACAGTAAGTTTAGTTCTGTTACGTTTTGACACGTGTAATATGGGGTCGATCATTTGACAGTATAGGCTATCGTTACTTCTGTGTTGTAATCTTATAGCCTTTCTCGATAAATGAGCTCTCTAACACTGAAAGAGTTTCAGATCTGAACAGTAGTTCCTGTAGTTCCCCTACAAACTCACAAACTTTACCTCTCTATAATATTGTATATAGAAGTATAGATTACGCTACAGTAAGTTTAGTTCTGTTACGTTTTGACACGTGTAATATGGGGTCGATCATTTGACAGTATAGGCTATCGTTACTTCTGTGTTGTAATCTTATAGCCTTTCTCGATAAATGAGCTCTCTAACACTGAAAGAGTTTCAGATCTGAACAGTAGTTCCTGTAGTTCCCCTACAAACTCACAAACTTTACCTCTCTATAATATTGTATATAGAAGTATAGATTACGCTACAGTAAGTTTAGTTCTGTTACGTTTTGACACGTGTAATATGGGGTCGATCATTTGACAGTATAGGCTATCGTTACTTCTGTGTTGTAATCTTATAGCCTTTCTCGATAAATGAGCTCTCTAACACTGAAAGAGTTTCAGATCTGAACAGTAGTTCCTGTAGTTCCCCTACAAACTCACAAACTTTACCTCTCTATAATATTGTATATAGAAGTATAGATTACGCTACAGTAAGTTTAGTTCTGTTACGTTTTGACACGTGTAATATGGGGTCGATCATTTGACAGTATAGGCTATCGTTACTTCTGTGTTGTAATCTTATAGCCTTTCTCGATAAATGAGCTCTCTAACACTGAAAGAGTTTCAGATCTGAACAGTAGTTCCTGTAGTTCCCCTACAAACTCACAAACTTTACCTCTCTATAATATTGTATATAGAAGTATAGATTACGCTACAGTAAGTTTAGTTCTGTTACGTTTTGACACGTGTAATATGGGGTCGATCATTTGACAGTATAGGCTATCGTTACTTCTGTGTTGTAATCTTATAGCCTTTCTCGATAAATGAGCTCTCTAACACTGAAAGAGTTTCAGATCTGAACAGTAGTTCCTGTAGTTCCCCTACAAACTCACAAACTTTACCTCTCTATAATATTGTATATAGAAGTATAGATTACGCTACAGTAAGTTTAGTTCTGTTACGTTTTGACACGTGTAATATGGGGTCGATCATTTGACAGTATAGGCTATCGTTACTTCTGTGTTGTAATCTTATAGCCTTTCTCGATAAATGAGCTCTCTAACACTGAAAGAGTTTCAGATCTGAACAGTAGTTCCTGTAGTTCCCCTACAAACTCACAAACTTTACCTCTCTATAATATTGTATATAGAAGTATAGATTACGCTACAGTAAGTTTAGTTCTGTTACGTTTTGACACGTGTAATATGGGGTCGATCATTTGACAGTATAGGCTATCGTTACTTCTGTGTTGTAATCTTATAGCCTTTCTCGATAAATGAGCTCTCTAACACTGAAAGAGTTTCAGATCTGAACAGTAGTTCCTGTAGTTCCCCTACAAACTCACAAACTTTACCTCTCTATAATATTGTATATAGAAGTATAGATTACGCTACAGTAAGTTTAGTTCTGTTACGTTTTGACACGTGTAATATGGGGTCGATCATTTGACAGTATAGGCTATCGTTACTTCTGTGTTGTAATCTTATAGCCTTTCTCGATAAATGAGCTCTCTAACACTGAAAGAGTTTCAGATCTGAACAGTAGTTCCTGTAGTTCCCCTACAAACTCACAAACTTTACCTCTCTATAATATTGTATATAGAAGTATAGATTACGCTACAGTAAGTTTAGTTCTGTTACGTTTTGACACGTGTAATATGGGGTCGATCATTTGACAGTATAGGCTATCGTTACTTCTGTGTTGTAATCTTATAGCCTTTCTCGATAAATGAGCTCTCTAACACTGAAAGAGTTTCAGATCTGAACAGTAGTTCCTGTAGTTCCCCTACAAACTCACAAACTTTACCTCTCTATAATATTGTATATAGAAGTATAGATTACGCTACAGTAAGTTTAGTTCTGTTACGTTTTGACACGTGTAATATGGGGTCGATCATTTGACAGTATAGGCTATCGTTACTTCTGTGTTGTAATCTTATAGCCTTTCTCGATAAATGAGCTCTCTAACACTGAAAGAGTTTCAGATCTGAACAGTAGTTCCTGTAGTTCCCCTACAAACTCACAAACTTTACCTCTCTATAATATTGTATATAGAAGTATAGATTACGCTACAGTAAGTTTAGTTCTGTTACGTTTTGACACGTGTAATATGGGGTCGATCATTTGACAGTATAGGCTATCGTTACTTCTGTGTTGTAATCTTATAGCCTTTCTCGATAAATGAGCTCTCTAACACTGAAAGAGTTTCAGATCTGAACAGTAGTTCCTGTAGTTCCCCTACAAACTCACAAACTTTACCTCTCTATAATATTGTATATAGAAGTATAGATTACGCTACAGTAAGTTTAGTTCTGTTACGTTTTGACACGTGTAATATGGGGTCGATCATTTGACAGTATAGGCTATCGTTACTTCTGTGTTGTAATCTTATAGCCTTTCTCGATAAATGAGCTCTCTAACACTGAAAGAGTTTCAGATCTGAACAGTAGTTCCTGTAGTTCCCCTACAAACTCACAAACTTTACCTCTCTATAATATTGTATATAGAAGTATAGATTACGCTACAGTAAGTTTAGTTCTGTTACGTTTTGACACGTGTAATATGGGGTCGATCATTTGACAGTATAGGCTATCGTTACTTCTGTGTTGTAATCTTATAGCCTTTCTCGATAAATGAGCTCTCTAACACTGAAAGAGTTTCAGATCTGAACAGTAGTTCCTGTAGTTCCCCTACAAACTCACAAACTTTACCTCTCTATAATATTGTATATAGAAGTATAGATTACGCTACAGTAAGTTTAGTTCTGTTACGTTTTGACACGTGTAATATGGGGTCGATCATTTGACAGTATAGGCTATCGTTACTTCTGTGTTGTAATCTTATAGCCTTTCTCGATAAATGAGCTCTCTAACACTGAAAGAGTTTCAGATCTGAACAGTAGTTCCTGTAGTTCCCCTACAAACTCACAAACTTTACCTCTCTATAATATTGTATATAGAAGTATAGATTACGCTACAGTAAGTTTAGTTCTGTTACGTTTTGACACGTGTAATATGGGGTCGATCATTTGACAGTATAGGCTATCGTTACTTCTGTGTTGTAATCTTATAGCCTTTCTCGATAAATGAGCTCTCTAACACTGAAAGAGTTTCAGATCTGAACAGTAGTTCCTGTAGTTCCCCTACAAACTCACAAACTTTACCTCTCTATAATATTGTATATAGAAGTATAGATTACGCTACAGTAAGTTTAGTTCTGTTACGTTTTGACACGTGTAATATGGGGTCGATCATTTGACAGTATAGGCTATCGTTACTTCTGTGTTGTAATCTTATAGCCTTTCTCGATAAATGAGCTCTCTAACACTGAAAGAGTTTCAGATCTGAACAGTAGTTCCTGTAGTTCCCCTACAAACTCACAAACTTTACCTCTCTATAATATTGTATATAGAAGTATAGATTACGCTACAGTAAGTTTAGTTCTGTTACGTTTTGACACGTGTAATATGGGGTCGATCATTTGACAGTATAGGCTATCGTTACTTCTGTGTTGTAATCTTATAGCCTTTCTCGATAAATGAGCTCTCTAACACTGAAAGAGTTTCAGATCTGAACAGTAGTTCCTGTAGTTCCCCTACAAACTCACAAACTTTACCTCTCTATAATATTGTATATAGAAGTATAGATTACGCTACAGTAAGTTTAGTTCTGTTACGTTTTGACACGTGTAATATGGGGTCGATCATTTGACAGTATAGGCTATCGTTACTTCTGTGTTGTAATCTTATAGCCTTTCTCGATAAATGAGCTCTCTAACACTGAAAGAGTTTCAGATCTGAACAGTAGTTCCTGTAGTTCCCCTACAAACTCACAAACTTTACCTCTCTATAATATTGTATATAGAAGTATAGATTACGCTACAGTAAGTTTAGTTCTGTTACGTTTTGACACGTGTAATATGGGGTCGATCATTTGACAGTATAGGCTATCGTTACTTCTGTGTTGTAATCTTATAGCCTTTCTCGATAAATGAGCTCTCTAACACTGAAAGAGTTTCAGATCTGAACAGTAGTTCCTGTAGTTCCCCTACAAACTCACAAACTTTACCTCTCTATAATATTGTATATAGAAGTATAGATTACGCTACAGTAAGTTTAGTTCTGTTACGTTTTGACACGTGTAATATGGGGTCGATCATTTGACAGTATAGGCTATCGTTACTTCTGTGTTGTAATCTTATAGCCTTTCTCGATAAATGAGCTCTCTAACACTGAAAGAGTTTCAGATCTGAACAGTAGTTCCTGTAGTTCCCCTACAAACTCACAAACTTTACCTCTCTATAATATTGTATATAGAAGTATAGATTACGCTACAGTAAGTTTAGTTCTGTTACGTTTTGACACGTGTAATATGGGGTCGATCATTTGACAGTATAGGCTATCGTTACTTCTGTGTTGTAATCTTATAGCCTTTCTCGATAAATGAGCTCTCTAACACTGAAAGAGTTTCAGATCTGAACAGTAGTTCCTGTAGTTCCCCTACAAACTCACAAACTTTACCTCTCTATAATATTGTATATAGAAGTATAGATTACGCTACAGTAAGTTTAGTTCTGTTACGTTTTGACACGTGTAATATGGGGTCGATCATTTGACAGTATAGGCTATCGTTACTTCTGTGTTGTAATCTTATAGCCTTTCTCGATAAATGAGCTCTCTAACACTGATTCGGAATTCGCGTACATTTACTAATTTAAATTGGTAACACTATCGACTGACGGTGAAGGAGAACATCGTGAGGAAACCTGAACTTGAGAAGTGTTCTTGTAGTACTACTGTATGTGGGAAAAATATAGAACTGTGGATTTCTCAGAGTTTGAAATCGCCAATACGTCGTTGGCTGGCGTGGTGATTACGCCCATACCTTCCTTCGGGAAGAGGCTTATGACCCTGCAGTCATAAGCCTCTTCCCGAAGGAAGGTATGGGTGTAATCACCACGCCAGCCAACGACGTATTGGCGATTTCAAACTCTGAGAAATCCACAGTTCTATATTTTTCCCACATACAGTAGTACAAAGAAAACGCCTTAATTTTTTTACAAGACTTTGGTACTACGCATATAAAAGCAATTTGTCGTTTCTTAATTGAAGCTCGGTTATAACTCATATGTATAATCTCCATTATGCTATTATAAAGATGATATTTAATCATTTCTGTTACCGCTTTGCTCTTGTGAAGTACGTAATCGGGAGATCGAACAGTGAATTACGACATTTTATACTGTTTGTACATATTGATACATTGCAAATGAGTTCAAAACTTCGAACACAGAAATCAGAGGTTCTGCAATATGCTGGTGTAAAAAAATCAAATAATGACCATCTTTTAATATTATATTGCAGTATGTGGGTATTCCATCTGAAAACAACCCACCTTTTAACCCGATCTCTTTCAATTCGGCTTATATTTTTTTAGTCCTTTACTAGAACATAAAAAAAGAAATTAAGGAAATTTTTATCTTTTTGTTCCCAACTTAAGTATAATTTAAAAAGAACGACTATTCCTAAATATTTACAACTTATTTAGAAACTGACATTCTAGCATTTTTTAAACTTTCGTCTTTAAATGTACTAACGAAAAGGAAAAACCAAAAAAAAATGAAGATTTTTAAATCTATGAAATTTTGCTATCTTTTTCTAGAAACCCCTTCTTTTCTCGACAGTGCCATTTTTTAATTTTCACCGAAAGAAAATTAATCATATTTGCCGCCCAACACGAAGTGGGCAAATTCTTTCTAGTTTTATCGATTGAAAAATATATTTTTTCCAATTGGGCTTATTTTTTCAAAATACCAATCTGGAAATTTTTGAGCGTTTATAAAGTGCCTTTAAGTATAACCTTATTATAAAAGTAAAAAGAAAAAAAATAATAATCTTATCTATATTAAGTGATCATTTGTAAATTAATAAATAGTTTCCACCTTCTTAAGGTAGTTTCCTCAGTAAATTCTTTCCCAGCTACTCAAAGACTATCAATGAACATTAGTTTCATGCCCGAAAAACACAACTCCATTTTAGCAAAAACAAGTGTGTGGATTGTTTGTGAGCGGCGATAATTTGTCAGGTGCTACTTGTCCAAAGAATAGGTAAGTATACAGATGTGACGGATATATAATTATTAATTTTATTATAGGTACATAATTAGAATGTCATCAGTAAATCAAAGAGTATTTTAATAGCGGAAATGCATTTTAATAATACAAAGGTAATTAGAACATGTTGTTATATTTATACTTAACGTATAAATTTTAACATCAAATTTCAAACACACATTCTCTTTAATAAAAATTACATCAAGACATTTATTAAAATAATTGCAATGCGTCCAAAATTAAATACGTCAATGTGGTATGCATTTATGTTATTTTACTTTATTAATTTTCTTTAACTACTTTTTTCCATATTAAGATTTACTTTAATGCATTTTATATAAATGGATACATATCTGACAGTTTATTAAGTGCACCACTTGGTATATGGTATATATATAAGGTATATGGTAATCTGTAGACAGGTGCGACATAGGCTGTGTCCAAACGTTTCTTTTTAATTTTCTTTGCCGCGGCATACGTGGGAACACTCCACATCGGTGCCGAGCCATTGCCCTCGCTAACGTCTTCTTCGGGGGAATGAAATATCTAAACGCAAGTCTCTTAATGGCTCTCATTTATTTCTCTCGTGAATCTCGCACTGAGCGCTCGTAATTATTGCGTTTCCAGTAGGGTTATTAAGTTTTGCTTCGGTTAAAATGAGAAATGGTCGCATTTATTCGATGTTCAACTTGATATCTTCGTGAGAAGGGTTGAAAATTTAATTTTAGATGATGATAAATATTAAAATGTAATTATTTTAATTGTGGCTGGCTTACATCAAAAGGCTGGTTTATGTGGTATTTCAATTTTACGTTATATAGCGACTATAAATAAGAAAGTGATCTACGAAAACTGGAATTTAAATAATTTTAAAATATTTATTTCTTCGATTACACACACAATACACTTAATTGCGAAATTGTTTATTTATTTAAATTTATATTATGTCTTATTAAACTCATATTCTCTACATTCATACGAGTATCAGTACAACGTATACAGGCGCGATCGAGGTAAGGCCCCGCACTAAGCGGTACCTCTTGGTGATGAAAAATTTCTTGATTGCGGCGTAACATAATCGTAAGACATTTTCCAAAGCCCACCTGTACAGTTACTATCCTCAAATTAAAAAACTATCGCCAAACACCAATAGATATATTCCAACAGCTAAACTTTAAAAAGCCAATCGTCTAGTTTTAATGTGTTATCATCTTATATCACTTAGCCAGTTAATAATACCAGGTGAGATTTTGCTCAAGCGCTAAAAAACCTGTGAAGTATAAAAGTATTGTTCCATTAAACAAAACACACACTAAAACTAAATTACTATAATTATTTGTATCTAAATTGTACGTAAATTAAAAGAAACAATTTGGCCGCTCGGTCGAATACCGCGTTGAGGTTTGGATCCTTATTCTTACTAACAGCGTAAATGCGAATATTTATTTGTTTAATTATTACGTTTTGGAATCTTAACTACTCAACCGATCATCATTCAATTTTGCATAAACGTTGTAAGGTATACAGAAAAGGACAGAGTTATTTTTATCCAGAAAAATTATACCTTACGCGAAGGATATCTCAAATTTATATTAACACGAGTGATGCTAGTCCTTTAATAAATTTGAACTTTCAGTAAACCATATTGTGATTAATACTAGTTAAACGATATTGACGATAACAATAATGCCCCATATTTAATACGAAAAGACTAGGCCATATAATGCTTTGTAAAAATCTTTGTATATGTCCGTTCCATTGGCATATAAAACCCAAGACACACAGTCTCGAATAAAAGTAGCACTCAAAACCGGCCGTAAAAACTCCCCAATATACATACTTATATACACATAACTTATGATTTTGCAAATCCAACCTTACCTGAATGATTGAAAATGACTGCATAATGCACTCATTTCTGTGTGCCGGCTGTGAGACGTTAAGTGTGCATGTTGGGTTTTTGTGTATCAATGGTCCGTCCATCTTTAGGGCTTGGTGGAGAAGGAATCTGCTATCAAATCATTTGATAATTTTGTAAAGCATGTGATCCTTAATCTCAAGGCATTTACGGACTTTGAAATTACCACGACTATGACTTGCACCTAAATCATGAGTAATGAATCTTTTTGACCTTATTATAGGTACCAGTGGGCGCCCAGAGGTCGACATTCGACCATAGTTCATTGATTTTTTAAAGTTTGAATTTTATTAGGGTTATTTTGTCAAAGGGTATTATGTTATAATATCATTGTAGAATGTAGAATGAAAAAGGGTAATTGGAACGTGTGAGTAAAATAATACTCCTTCACAACCTTTTTTGAAGTCCTTTATTGACATATGTCAAAATGTCTTTTTTATTTACATGTGTGTATATGTTGTGTAAAATTGAAGCAGTAGTATGAGTAATGAATATTTTAATTAATTTAATGTACTTCTAATGCATTTTATATAAAATAAATAGCTTTCTGCACTTCTCCTCCATATAAACTTTAACTATGCCAAATTTCACGTCCATCCTTTCGCCCAATTCCATTAAAAAGGGATACAAAGTTTAGGCTTCACGTATTTATATATATATAATGCGCATACGAAGCCTCAACGAAAACGGAAATAATTCGTATCAAATTGCAACAATCTCTCTCCAGTTATATTGTTAATCGCGAATATATATTCGAATATATTTGTATTATTGAATATATTACTGGTCGAAAGCTGACAATTCTGTTAAGAATAAAATAATTATTTATACATAACCCACCTAAATCCTGAATAATTTGTTCGTCAATAATAAATTGTAAGTTAGATTCGATCACATTTTTAATTGTCCGCTTCTAATCCGCATTAGAAGGGATCCGTCGCATTGATAGGGTTGTCTCAACGACACGATTTCTATTGCCTTTCCAATCTTAGCTATTAGAACGATGCGACGTGTACCGAATAATTATTACCCATTCATTCTTAATTGAGTATTAGTAAGCTATTGTCTTCTAATTATTAAAAGGTTTAGTAAATTATTGTCAAAGTCTTTTGGATATCTTATATTTTCAGGTTTAATTATAAAACATGTTAACCCGATTAAATCAAATAGAACTTGTAATCTGTTACGAATTTTACACTATAGACGGTGAATATACTGAATATAATATTGAAAACTAAATAATTAACATATATTCTATATTAAATGGATATTTCTAACTTAAATTGTGCCTCACGCGTTTTTCGTCAAAATACAATATCTTCTCTGAACTCGATGTTTTAATGTCTAAGACTGAGATAGCTTACAATAGAGCCAGTAATCTCTAAGTGACAATTTCCGAAAATATATTTTTGTTGGTGAATTCAATTGTGTAAAAATAATATTTATGTAATTAATTGGATGTATGCTACAACTTGTTTAACTACATTTTTTACAATTAATACTTTTCCGATTCATTTTTTTTAACTGATTACGTTATTGAAAAAAACAATGAATTTGAGAAGTATCTATTTAAAAAAATATATCTATCTATACTAATATTATAAAGAGGTAAAGTTTGTGGCGTTGTAGGGGGTAATCTCAGGAACTACTGGTCCGATTTGAAAAATTCTTTCAGTGTTATATAGCTAATTTATCGAGGAAAGTTATATATCATCACGCTAAGATCAATGAGAGTGGAGCACCAATGAAGAATGATTCAAAATCGGGATTTTTTCCTCTTGAGAGCTTACGCTGCGGGTTAGCGTTAGCCCAAAATAACTATTCCAAGCAAACGAAGTCGCGGGCAGAGTCTAGTAGTTAATAAAATTGTAGCATTGTAGCATACATCTAATTAATTTAATTTCACACGTCTTTTTTTCAATCCAATTGAATCGAAATCCAATACTCCAATTCGCGCATATTTCGGTAGTATATTCTAATAATATGTATAAAAACACATTGAAGCTAATGTGTGTCTGCATGTCCTTCTTAATATTATAAATGCGAATGTACCATTGTTTGTTTGTTTGTAACGCTATAATTAACCAACCGATTGTCAAGAAATTTTGCTTACACGTTGTCAGAGATACAGAAAAGGCTTACTCTAGAAAAAAAGGTATTTACGAGGAATTGGTTAAATCTATATTAACACTGGCAAAGCCACGACCAATACCTAGTATTAAATAATTTCAAAGTGACATAGTTGAAGAGCACTAATGTTTGTGTATTTTGTTGGTAATGTATTTCTGTCAATATTTAACAATTTTGCAGCATTGATCCATTTTATATCGCAGAGTGCAAATATAATTATGAACAATACATGGGGAAATCTATACCACAGTAACGAATCTAATTATGTTTTGTATATGTCCCTCATTTATATAGAGTATTATTATTGAATTGACACATATTACATTTAGCCTGTAGTTATCTGAAGCAGTTGAACAATTTGTAGCCTACCTCTCTCAGTTATGCGCCGTGTACACGCCTTACACGATGCACGGAAATATCTAGGCGTTACGGCACATAATATGCTCAACATCAATTAAATATCTGACACGGTTAAGCAAGAGAACATATTTTTAAGGATATCATCGAATTACAAATAACTGCATTTGCTCGCGGCTTCGCCCGCCGTAGTGTATATTTGACCTTTCCCTCGATAATAGCATTATTTTATAGATACTTTATACTTCTATAAAAGGCCGGCAACGCACTTGTGACTCCCCTGGTGTTGCTAGTGTCTATGGACGGCGGTGATCACTTACCATCGGGTGTCCCGTCTGTTCGTTTGCCTCCTATAATATAAAAGAAAAAAAAATATTTTTTTTAAAATAAAGGTACCCCATGTGCTTTTGACTTGTATGATAAAAATCATAATGATTGACGTGAAAGCGTTTCAGTCATACTCATATTCGCGTTTTATAATATTAGTAAGAATTCCACCTTGTTTAGGACAAAAAATTTAAAACGTGCTAAATACATGTGCTACATATACATTTGGAAATAAGTAATGAGGAGTTAATAAAAAGAATTAAAGTCATAATGAAAAATATACTATATAACTTATGTCAGTAAATTCGTAAAGATTTAT
Organism: Antheraea pernyi; assembly: GCA_015888305.1. Classification (NCBI taxonomy): domain Eukaryota; kingdom Metazoa; phylum Arthropoda; class Insecta; order Lepidoptera; family Saturniidae; genus Antheraea; species Antheraea pernyi. Next base: position 3,830 of record MU161393.1, on the reverse strand, counting down.
AAATATCTTTAAGTACAAACTTAAAACGACACAGACTTACCTATAATAATTTTGTTATTCATTAAACTCTGTATAGTCACAACGGAAACTTAAGATTGTGTCTGTTGGATAGAAAAAAAATAGTGCGTGTCCCTCCGCGCGGAAGAAGTGAAGAATCGTAATGTGGAAATGAAAACAGGAAGGGGTAAA